>JAECUM010007759.1:0-25280 GCA_016617855.1 Megalonaias nervosa | reverse complement strand
TCTAGGGAAATAAATTATTTTGTTAAAATATACAAAGCTTGTTGGCTTTCACTCTTTTCTTTGTTACTGAGTACGAGCCCTTGTCATGTAACAATATACATACAAATATATTAAACAATTTCATTGTTTCTATGTGATTCAATTTTGTACAATCTTGCTAACAAGTTTCTCAGGGTGAACAGATTGATGGAGGGATTGACAGGTTTAAAGGATGAACTTATGATGCTCCCACTGTTGTAAAATATTATTGTATGTGTATGTTTGTTTTATTTTAATAATTTTTAAAAAAAAAAAGAGTTGTAAAGCAGTTTATATTGTTTCAGTACAAATCTATGCATCCATTATGCAGTGTCTGTCATTTCCATGCATTGTTTCAGTACAAATGTATGCATACATTATCTGGTATTTGTCATTTCCATGCATTGTTTCAATACAAATGTATGCAAACATTATGCAGTATCTGTCATTTTCATGCATTGTTTCAGTACAAATGTATGCTTACATTATCTGGTATTTGTCATTTCCATGCATTGTTTCAGTACAGATGTATGCATACCTTATCTGGTATTTGTCATTTCCATGCATTGTTTCAGTACAGATGTATGCATACATTATCTGGTATTTGTCATTTCCATGCATTGTTTCAGTACAAATGTATGCATACATTATCTGGTATTTGTCATTCCATGCATTGTTTCAGTACAGATGTATGCATACATCATCTGGTATTTGTCATTTCCATGCATTGTTTCAGTACAGATGTATGCATACATCATCTGGTATTTGTCATTTCCATTCATTGCCTAAAATTGATGTTGGATGTGAGATCAGAATGGATATTGAAAATAGAGAATAAATTATTTAAGTATTGGTATTATCGAAATGAAAGAAAGAATAATAACATAATGTGCACACATTTAATTGAATACTTATTTACATCAGTCTTTCATTCAGGTGGAACTACTGTCAAAAATACTGTAATGTCAAAATTGTACTTTATTTTCTGCAGTTCTGTGTGATTTAATTTAACCACAGTCATGATGTAACTAAATACATAATGTACATGATGTACAGGTAAATGCAAACATTTAGACTTCTAATTACAGGCAGCAGACTTTCTGGTTAAAATTTTAATTCTTCTTAAAGCACATCTTATTTGGTATCAATCAAGTCTCCTTTATGTCACATAAATAACCCCAATATTGTGAATTACACTACAAGTCCAGCTTTGTCAGAGTCATGGATAATTAGGGCTGATCTCACAGATTTTTTCTGGGGCCACTTTCTTCCACTACAGATCAAAGGCTGCCATAGCCTGCTGATTGCAATGGGCACATGTGAGTTGGTCATGTGATTGGCACACATGTAATGACACCATTAGCCATGTAACACAGTCATCAAAATGGACTGATTTTGGTGCAACTTTGTGGATGGTGGTTTAAGTAAAAAGAAGACTTAGATATATTTCAATTATTGTTCGGCTTGATATTGCTATTAATTGATCAAGACAGGTGTGCTCATAATGGCAGTAATACTATTTTAACTGCTGAAGCCACCACTATTTGTTGTCAGCATATCTTTGTTCTGAATTATTCTGTATTGTTGTATTTGTGGACATTAATCTACAAGTTCAAATACCTATAAATATGCAAACATTGACAGCAAATCCACAAAATTCAAGTAACAATGGAAATATTTTGTTTTACAAAAGCAGGAAAATTAATACCTCACAGAAGGAAATCATACCATGGTAGTTGGAGATTAACTAGACCTGGGTGTGTCTTTAAAAGTAAATTACCTGCATAATTTTTTTTGGACTACATTTGCCTTTTAGACCAATGCATTCCAGGTGGGCAATGTCAGTCCTACTTGGACCATATTTCAGCAGGAAGAGAATGCTACTATCATTGACATACCATATATACTTGCTTATAACTGGACTCCAACTGCAAACAAAATGGACCCTTATCTGCTGCTGTAGAATGTGCCACCAGATTGGGGTCTATCTTGTCAGTTCTACACATTGCTTCTAACAAGCTGCGTAGACCCAGATCTGCTAGTGCAGTAATGCAATGTCAGATCTGGGTCTGTGCAATTTGCAGTTGTAATGACTTATAAATGTATACATAGTAAGAGTAAACATGATATATATTTATTCCATAACTTTCATTATCTTTGTAGACCAGTATTATGGCTGTGAATAATGACTAGAACTGTATGTGATGAGTGCTTTACATCATATCCTGATGGACAGATCTGACCAAAATGAAACACAGCATATGGTGGGTAACGTTCAAGCAGTCCTGCAACAGAATGACCTCAAAAGGGATTGATTTTATATGTGTGTGTGTTTGTGTGTTTAGATTTTTAACATAGTTTTAACAATTGGAGTCATATCGCTATGATGTTTGCAGTGTGGCAGTTTATAGTGATGTCTAGCACTGGGGCATCATGCTGCCGACATGTAGTATGATGTCCCACCCAGTCACTTTATACTGATGCCAGGCAGACCAGTCCTAACACTAATCTCTTAATGTTGAGCACCAAGTGAGGCAGACGCTCTAACCAATCCCGTTTGAAGTCATGTTTGTACAGGGTCTCTTATCTCTCTAAATTAAATAACTGTAAAAGATACATAAAATTGTTAGATCATACAGAATTATTTAGAAGAAGTAAATAAATTTTTTTTGTTTTTGGAAGTATATTTTAATAAAGCTATCAAATTTTATTTTTGTCTAATTTGTTTGTCCTTTTTAGTATTTACTGCCCCCCCCCCCCTTCCAATTGCCTGGGTGCATTAAACTGTACTATAACGTAGACCTATAATGAAATGACCTTAGGGATCTTTGAGTTAATTTGGTTGTTTGATTCAGACTCATAATAAATAATAAACAAATGTAGGTGTTATTTTCTGTTTAGTTTTAAACTCATTATGACCAAAAACTTTCATTTATTGCTAAAGATGGACTATAGGTAAAAATAACACTCACTTATTTCTTCTGACTATCTCAAAAGAAATTACTGAAAGTTATGGTAATGGAGATATTTTGTAAACTAAGATAATATTTTAGAGTTAGTTTTGAATGTTGGTTTATCAAATAATGCCTTTTTAATGTATTTGTGGTAATCACACACATATAATACTGGAATTACCATTCAATATGTTAATTGATACATTAAAGCTTTGCCTAATTTGATATGAGCCCTGTTTTACAGCTATACCTTGTTCTTATCAACTTGCCTTGGTTTACATGTTATCTTTTCAAGGGCACCTCATATATTTTACTTTTTCTTTTTTTTTCACTCTAGCATGGTGTCTGACTTCTTCTTCCCAAACCAAGGTGGAGTGGAAAGTCACATATATCAACTCTCTCAGTGTCTGATCCAGAGAGGTCATAAGGTCATTGTTGTTACTCATTGCTATGGAAACAGAAAGGGAATCAGATACCTGACAAATGGGTTGAAGGTACATTATAGTTCAGAATGATCATCCCCTGATAAAAGAATGGGCTCTGTCTGCCTATTCATCCATTACACTGTTGTTTTTGGAACATTTGAGATATTATTAGAAAACTTGGTAACACAGAGGAAACTAGTATCCAGATGTACTTTTTGTTATGGATAAAAAGGGCTTAATGTTATTAGTACTCTTTATATAAGCCAGGCTGTAACTTTAATACATAACGTAGTTTGGCAATATGATGGAACTGGACACAGTGTCAGCAAAAAATTTCCAAATTTGTCATCATTGTTTGCTGCTCAAGTTGATGTGTAATTTTCTGTCACTTCTATTATCACAGCTTTATTTCTTCTTTAAATACATTACCCACTCAAATCATTATACCTTAGGAGAACTATCACTACCTCACAAATCCAGCCCTCCCAGATACTACTTTTAGCTAAAGGGAGCTAAAATCTGTCTCCCAACTTATGTGAAGGTCAGGCAGAGTGATCTCCCCTTATGTATAAAACTGGCGGCAAAGTGTAAGAATATACCAGTTACTACTTCATCTTGTATGACACAGCAAGCTCTGTTTTAAGAGACCTTGCCAACCAGTTTCAACATACCTTTTTCAGTTGGAGGAGTCCTTTCACCTCAAGGAAAGTATACTCCATCTCAATTTCCAACTTTTCTCTCATCCTTACACTGACAAAGTTCTACCTTTAAATTAGTAACACTTTGTTGTCTGTGCATATTTTAGATATCTTCATCACTTGCACAGTCGGCCATTATGTCTCCACTGGATGGGTCCAGGCTGCATTTATGTGGGCAAGGTTTTATTTTTATTCCATTCAGAACCCTGTTATCTGTATAAATCCTTCATTTCTGGCACATACAGACAGGCATTCCTTACCACAGCATTATTTAGTGCCTTGCTACCATGAGTTACTTGTAAAGGCCATCTCAGAACCTTCCTTCAGGTGCTATTATCTTTATTCTGTAAATTATCTTATACCTAGACATGTATAACTTTTACTGGCTTGTCTGCAAACTTATTTACCTTGGCAGTCTTTGTGTCCAGACATCATGCTTCAATGACTCTACCTGTCCATGATATCCCTGACCTTTCTGACAGGTAGTATTGGCATTAAATTCATCTGCTATCACTTTTTTCCCAGGTAACCATCATTTGGTTAGCTCTGCACCTTCCTGGTATCCAGACAAGACAGGTGCATGCATATAGTTGTATATTTATTATCATTTTACTCACTGTACAGTTCATTGCTCATTAGACTGCCTGTTATCATTCACTGGGCCAGCTTTAAGCTCTAGGCACAAGGTGACAGGTGCAAGGCCCCACATATTTATATTTTCTGCTCATTATACTTACAGGTTGGAACTATGGGCAAAGCCCAGAAATGGACAGCAAAAGATGATATCAGTCTGCATGCCGAATTTTCCTCAATACAAGATTTTCTGGCAGACAAGGTGGACAACTTGACACTTCACCTTTCACCCACGAAGTACCAGAAATCAACACAATCAGGAACTGTCCCAGTACCTAAGTGACTGCCTCCAGACACAGCGTTATTGGCAGCTCCTATTGGCTTTGACTCGATTTCTCTTTTGGAAAGTGAGGGAAAGAGCTTAACAGACAGCCATCACTCCCCTCTCACTCAACAGATAAATGGACCAGTTATGTGGATCAAACATCCTGTGATCTGTACCGACATTATGATTCATACAACACTCGTCCCACACAGATGGCCTGTTTCCATTGTGACTGGCCTAGGCCATACTTTAGGATCAGGAGCGGCAACAGCATTGTCTTTTAAGGGTTCAGTCACAAGACAGCCCTTACCCCCAATACATCGAACCAGACCTACACTGACATGTCCAGGGATTGCTTCAACACATATGCCACCTCATGACCCCCCCCCCCCTTCCTGGTACGATGTCTGGATTAGCTCCTCACACTTCTACAGACATTGCCTCACAAGTCCACCCAACACACCTTGGCCAATGCCATCACTGCAATACTAATCTACAATTGGTGGAATGCAACTCAGGACTCTCTACCTCCATTTTCTGAAGGACCACCATAAGGCCAGTCTGTGTGCACATCCTTTATCTTCCAACCTTTTGTTTATTGGCCAGGTTGAAGAAGTCCACAAACAAGCCACCAAGGAGACAAATTTCGATCCCTTGCAACCACTGCATTAATACAGGAACACTGCAGGAAATCATGAACAAGATCCAAGAGCCACACATAGGACACAAACCTCTGGAAAACAGTCCTACCAAAGCTCTACTCAGCAAAAGTCACAGTCCTTGAAAACTAAAGCAAATAAAGCACAGTGATGGTTCTTTCATTTGTCCCAACATTTCTCTTCTCAACAGCCTCCTCCCCTAAAAAATGACATCATCTTCAATCCGCCCTTTCCAGACACCCTGGGAGGAGAATGTCTTCATTTCTTTGCTGCTAAAGGGGACAAGATTTGCCATTTCTATGCCTGGACTTAAAAAGTGGTTTTGTATCTGTATCTGGATCACTTTTCACACTCCTCCTTCTCTGTCCAGAATCATGGTATTCTCAAACATCCCATCAGATCCACTCAAAGCCACAGCAGGAAATAAACAACCTTTTCTGGAAAAGAACTCATTTGAAACACATTCTCTCCAGGGTTTGTTTCCAGACTTTTCTTGGTTCCAAAGGCAAACAGCACTCTGCATCCAGCCATTGACCTCTGTGCCCTCAATCACTTCATTCATGCTCCTTGGCTGTCAATGGAAACACCATGGGGCATTTTAAATGCTGTCCAGGAGGGAGACTTTGTCATCAGTGTGAACTTAAAAGATGCTTATCTTCATATCCCTATTCACCAGTCTTCCAGGAAGTTCCTGCAGTTCACCAGCAACAACATGGTATATCAATTCAGGGAACTCGTATTCGGACTCAACATCAGCCCCTGGGTCTTCACTCGTTTCGTGAATCAAGTCATGGCACATGTCTGGACCATTTCTGTTGCGGCAATATCCATCATATCCTGGAGCATATCCTGCAAAAACATCAGGTGAGTTCTGTTTTACATCATGACATGATAACCCTTACCATGATACTTACCAACCTGGACTTTCTTGTCAACAAGGACAAATCCAACCTAGTACCTTCCCAACAATTTGTTACCTAGGTATGGAGTTCAATACACAGGAAAACGTGGCTTGTCTCCCTCAGGATCGGGCATTGAAAATCCGCAACATAGTGGCTTCTTTGCTCTTGAGGAGAACCCTATCAGCAAGGGAATTCCTTTGCCTCCTGGGCTTACTCAGTGTGGCAGTGGACATCCTCGTCCTAGGTTGCCTTTTTATGTGCCAATTGCAAATGCTTCTTCTGTCTCAGTGGAGACCCAAAGTTTGCCACTAGATCAACTTTTCACTATCTGCAACCTTGGGGTAACCTACCTTGGTTCGCGGTGTACCACCGCCCAATATTACAATCTGTAATGATGCCAGTATGGAAGACTGGGGAGCATACCTACTACCATCCTTTCGGGAAGCCAGCGGTGTGTGGTCTTACCCAGGAATGCCTTACGCACATCAGACCTCTGGAAATGAAGGACATTGTGAAAGCTTCTCACTGGTGGCAGGAATGCTTAACTGGCAAGAGAGTCCTAATTCTGTCTGACAACTCTATAGTAGTGACTTATCTCAAACGACAAGGAGGAACCAAGTCCCCAGACCTTTACGTCATGGTGTGGGACTCTCTAAAGTGGTGTTGTCGACAACAAATCCATATACATGTTCACCATATTCCGGGATACCTCAGTGTACTGGCTGACTCTTTGTCACAGAACAATTAACTAATACTAATGGTATGGTCTTTCCATACCTGGTTTTCACACGGATCTGTACTTGATGGGACCAACCATTGGTAGACCTGTTTGAGACAAGGTGGAATGCCAAACTCTCAACCTTTGTCTCTCCCATCCTGGACCCAAGGGCTTGGGCAGTCGATGCCTTCTCATTGGATTGGACCAACCTGAATGTATATGCATACCCACCAACACCTCTGATTCCAAAAGTGATACAGAAAGCAAGGGAATCATCCAGTCGCCTCACCCTCATTGCACCACTCCAATGGGAGAAGTTGTAGATAGTGACCTCATCAATCTTGCATTGGAAACTCCACGGAAAATTCAGGTTTTCCCTCATCTACTCAAACAACCACCATGGCAGTTGTTTCATCCCTGCCCAGAGCTCATGAACCTGCACGTCTGAATCATATCAAACAGACCCACAGACTTAAACAATTCTTGCAGCCAGTTGTGGAGAAAATTGCTAAGGTGTGATGGCCCTCTACTCTAAAGGCATATGAAGGCAAGTGGCACATGTTCACCCAGTGGTGCGCAAATGAAGATATCATACCTCCCTAGGCATCTATGCTGCAGGTAGTTAATTTCCTCTTCTGGCTCTTCAAAGAAAGAAAGTTAGCAGCTAGTACAGTCAAAGGTTACTGCTACATGATCGCTGACACCTTTCATCATCATAGGAGAGAGAATATCGGACAAAACAAAGACTTATCCAGCCTGCTAGTAGAACTTTGAGTATACAGAGCCTAAAATGTTAACCCTCTGCCCAAAGTGGAACCTCTCTTGGGTATTAACCTGGCTGAACAAGACACCTTTTGAACCAATTGCAAGGACATATATGGCACACCTTTTATAGAAGACCTGTTCCTCATGGTGTTAGCGATGGCAGGCAGAATTAACAAAATACATGCCCTCTCCGCACACCTGAATTACATGCAGTTCCAACAAGACAGGTCAGTCATACTTATGATGGCATCTCTTTCATCGCCAAGAACTATTTTCCTTCCATGGGTAACCTGACTTTTGTCATGAAACCTCAGTCTCATCTGGATACATCAACTGAAAGCCACTTACAAGACCTGGTCAGCTCTTTGAAGTGGTACCTTAATCGAACAGAGCTGTTGTGTCAAGGGAGCTCATGCCTCTTTGTCCCTCTCAAGACAGGACAGGACAACACAGACTAACTCATCCTGGATTAAGTGGACTCAGCGTATAGGGAAATGAATTTATTACTCATTTTGGCTCATGAGGTTAGTTCATTTGCCACCAGGATAGCATCTGAATGGAACTGTTCCCTAACTGACATAATTTAAGCTGTGGGATGGAGATCAAAGTCCACACTCTCTAGCTTTTATCTCCGAGATCTGTCATCCCATAGGGCCCAGTTCAGTCGGGTAGGACATATATCTGCAGCTCAACAGGTTACACTACCAGGTCAATTGACAGCTTCTTTAGATGTGGCTTCATGACTTCTGTTGGATTTGGTGGTGGGGGGGGACTTTTCCCTTTGAAGCCGTGTCCCAATATATGTAGTTCTCTCCAGTCGGGTTACCTAGAAGCTGTCTCACATACCTTAGGGGACCGGAGATGATATCTCAGTGTATATGTTGCACGGATTGTTAATATGCACTGTAATTGGCGTGGCAGTTGCCGTACAAAAGATATACTGACCTGAAATTATAAAAAAGAATATACAGATTGGCTTTTGTAGGCTGTAAATTACAACTTTACCAAAGTGTACTTGCATGGCCATTCCATAACTGTGATAATTTCATCAGTTGTGGGCTTAGAGAGAAGTGAGATACCCACATAATAATCAAATGCCTAAATTACATTTAGGTGGGAATACAACTTACAACATTAAATGCTTATAGTCTGTTGGCTAAACTAACTATTTACATGACTTGTATACATGTTACAGCCTTATACAGATCAGATGGTGTGGAATTTGATTCCCATCTCAACCACAGTGGACTCCCATTCACCTTCCCTCCAAATGCTCTAATTTCATCACTTGTTATAGTCCACAACATCTGAGCTCACCTAGAACTGGGATTCCCACAAATTCCTTCACAGTAAACAGGTGCTTAGTTACATTCAGGTGTAAATTCCTACAGTGTAATCTATTCCTATCATGTAGTCTATCTTCAGTCCTCCTACAGTACATGTGGACTGTATCTTTCTATTCAAAATGGTAGGCTCATAATCTGGTATAATTATTCTTCCCAATATTTATCTTATATAAGCAAATTTAATTGAATTAGATAACATTTTCATGATGTCATAAATGAGAAATGTAGAATCATTGATTGGCAGATTAGTGAAAAATAAATGTTATACTTAAAGCTGTATTTCCAAATTGTATACAGAATTTTGGTCACTGTTCCTGATTTTAAAATAGAGAATTTGGATTTGTTTTAGAAAATAGAGAATTTGGATTTGTTTTGAAAAATAGATCATTTATATTTCTCAAAGGCTACAATTATTAAGCTTCTAATGAATAAATCTTATAAATTCTGAATGAAGTACAACATGTAATTCCTGATTGAAATGTTGGTCCTTAAAAGGAGTTAATCTTTAAAATGATTTTATTCATTGTTGATAAACCTTAAGGGATAAGCATCAGAACTGAATTAGAGTGCTGTCTGATTGATACACCCAAAAATGATAAAATCAGTAATTGAAACTTTTGACGTATGTATTCCCACTTTATGTATTGTGAATGAAGACTCCAAATCAGTATTATTTTTGTTGACTGCATATTAGTAGGAATTGAGACACATCAGGTCACTATCTACAACTTCTCCCATTGTAACTTTTCTGGCAGCATCATTATCAACTGATTGCATAGGTTTTGGTTAAAAAAATTTTAATATGCATATATTTCCTGAACCCATTGATAGATTCACATCATAATCTGGATGAGTCATTATGAAGTTAAGACAGTTCATTCTGCAATACTGACTTGCCCCTATTACCTTGGGATTAATGGCATTCCAAGAAAATCTGCCTTATGGATTTGGTTACAGTTTTATTTGCTGATATTTCTTAAATCCCCAGATGGACTTTCTTAATATTTGGAATGAGTCATTATGAATCGAATACTGTTTATTCTGTGGCATGCTTCCTTGCCTCTTTCATCTTGGGATGTCACTGTCATAGAAAATATGTGTTACGGTCTTGATAAAAGTTTTAATTTGCTTATGTTTCCATAACCACTTGACGGATTTTCTTGATACTTCAGAGGAATTGGTATGAAGAAAAGACATGTTTTTTTTTTGCAAAATGCTCGCTCATTCTTTAGAATTTATGCCAATACTTCGATTTTGGGCTTGACATGCAGGTCTTCTTTTTTTTATAGTGATAGGCTACCATATGTACTGGCTTATAAGTTGAGTCCAATTGTAAACAAAATAAACCTTGATCTTCCATTGCATAATGTGCCGGCAGATCAGGGTCTGTTTTTTTTTCTTTTTCTATTGATTATTCCAGACAAACTGCATAGATCCAGATCTGCCTGCACACGATGGGCTTGACTTACAAGCGAGTTCATATTCATCTGTTGAGTAATGTTGGAGAGACTCCACTTTTCTGTTATTCTATTTTGCTGACTTGTATTTTAAGCAAAATATTTTCAAGTAAATTGATAAAGCTGACTTGAGAAAATTAAACAGTAAAGTTGGTCACTTGGGGACTTCAACATCAATATCATATTATTAGTCTTAGAGTTTTCTTGATGGACCTAGATGGCATCACAGGAACACCATTGTGGGCAACAAAAGATGTGAATGGGAGTGATGAATTGAGTTCAAATATTCCAAAACTGATCAAACTTTCACATCTCTATGATGTTATTAATTAAAATTGTTTTAGTATTATTTTAGTCCATTAGAGAATTGGAAAGTTCATTGGTTTTAATAAAATTATCAAATAAGATTTCTTATGCATGCTGAGTCTATGCCATCCTGCCACCCATGGTCAGATCTGAATGATGAGTCACATGTTCAAGCTGCGTATTGTCTGAAAGGGCTAATAGTTTATTTAAATTGCTGATATGCAGAGAAAGTGTGAAATCTGCATGAAATGCAATAGTACTCTTATTTGGAGTTCTCTTAATCTTCGACCCCTAAAAGAAGAATGAATATGTTTTCAGCATTACTTGGCTGTTGTGTTTTAACTTCCATCATGAACAGTTTACTGTGTCTGGACATAAACCGTCTGTCGCTCAGTAAATATGTTCATTTGCAGAACATAACTTCAAAAGGGGCCCCGAGTGGCCGAGTGGTCTAAAGCGCTCACCGTTACGGATCACTGCCATCTCACCTCTGTCTGCGTGAGTTCGAGTCTCAGGCTCGGCTAACGTGGGCACGTGAGAAAGCCTGCCAGTAGCTTCTCGTGGGTTGGTGGTTCTTCCTGGGGTTTTCCAGGGTTCTTCCTCCACCAATTATACTAACCGCCATGTATAGCCTATCTTGTGCTGAAAAATGGCGTTAAACCCTACAACAACAACTACAACATAACTTCAAAAACCATTCAAGATATCTCAGGGAAACTTGGTACGCATATTAGACTAGTGGTTCAGATGTATGTTTTGTTATTGATGATTCTATGATAATACCTTTCAAACTATATATTTACCTAAATACTTATATGAATTGCTTCTGTTACAGGTGTATTACCTACCTTTTCCTGCCGTCTACAACCAGTGTGTTCTCCCAACAATCTTTGCCACCTTTCCTCTGATCAGAAATGTCCTCCTCAGAGAAAAGATAACCATTGTGCATGGACATTCAGTGAGTAGTTTAATCTACAAATTTAGAAAAAGTGTGACAGTATTATGATAACAGTCTGTTCAGATGTAGCTCAACACCATTAAAGTTAGTCAAATGAAACTTGGGTCAATAGCTGTACTGTGAGTATAGATTTTGCCAAAAATTTAGAAATTTTGATCACTTCCCAGGTGGGGGTGGGGGACCAGGAAATTTGGGATGGTTGTATATAAATTTCAGGTAACTCTCTGTGTGCTTTACATGTGTGACAAATGACATGTAATCAAGTGTCAACACATAATGGATGGGGAATTTTGGATGTAACCTAGGGGTCTTTCTCTACTCCCTGAAACTTAATCCTCGGGTCATAACACAAAAAACATTTAGATCCACAACCTATAACCATATATATGCTGACTAAGCTTGATAAGGACATATATATATATATACATGTAACTGACATCAACCCCTCTGTCCATTCCTGCCCTTAGGGACTTGGATGTTGGGTCATTACTTGGGAAGAATTGAGATTCTCGACTACAACCACATTTACACTTACATGCATGAGAAAACAACTCTACTTTATACTGGTATTGGTCTCTGACTACATCTCAGCCCTCAGAAACTAAGTTCCTGTGTCGTAACATGGAACCTGTTGAAATCGTCACCCAATAGCCTATCCCCTGCAGGCTTCTGCATGTAGAATTCTGTTTTAATCCTGTCAGCTGATCAGCCCAGGTCAGCTAACATGGTGTGGTCTTGGGTAAAGCAGTTTGCTCCAGTTGTCTTGGCACTAAATAGCCTACTTGTGTTGAATTAAATGACAAATGCACAGTCACATAGAATTGACATGTAACTCAAGGATGGTTCCTACCCTCATGGACCTCCCAGGAAGTTCAAACAGTTCGTGGATGCCAAAATGAGGAAGTGCATGATACGTGTTTTGCAAAGACAAATTTCTAGTTTCAGTATTACAAGAAATGATACAAACACTGGCATAGTGTGTGACCAAACATAGAATAATAGTACTTACGGTGTCAAAGGACTGTCTGGTATCAAAGAAACAAAATATTTTGCAAAGAAGGGAAAAGAAATACAAGTCTACAATGTTTGAATGTACTGTGGCTGTTTTAAGATCTTAAACTGCCTGAAGAGAACAGACTGCAGAATTTATTATTCAGAATGTCTCTGTCTTAAATGTGAAGATCCAACTGAACTTCTATTTTTTGGTTTGTTGTTTTTACAAGACTTTGAACATAGTATTGGCAATACCAATGCCAAGAAAATTTTAGCTAAACACATACCTGACTTGATTTTTGAGTTATTCTTGGCTAAACTCCTTCATAAATTTATCTATTTGTAAAAAATATCATATTATTCTGTTTTAGCCATCTCTTGAGGGAGCTCAAATAGTGTTTTGGTTTGGTTGGGTATTGTGCTGAAGCTGACAGCAAGATTGCAATAGTCCACCACACTATACTGTAGAACAACTGTTCTCAATGAGACATCAACAATAGATTGAATACATCACATGTCATCATGTGATGTTGGCACATAACAATTGTGCCTGTTAGAATAAGTAAAATTCCTATAGCTGAGTATAGGATCCTTTACTTGAAGAGAAGTGCTTACTGTCCAAAAATTGTTTCCTGTAGGCCACTAACTGGAACTCATACATGTATCATGTGATGTACTGAATGTCTGTAGCTTGCAAACAAGCACTTTGTAGGAATTACAACATTAGTTTTACTTGTTAGATAAACACCACATGCTCAAGATGTGATTGGTTTTACACGCCACGTTAACCAGTCATGACTTGTCTGGGATTATAGTGCTTCCCAGGGGCCCCAGATGGCCAAGTGGTAATAAAGCACTCACCTACTGATTGCTGCCTTCTCACCTCTGTCAGCATGGGTTCAAGTCTCTAGTTCAGCCGATGTGGATATGTAAGAAAGCTGCCAGTAGCATCCCATGGGTCAATGGTTCTTACTGGGGTTTTCCTAGGTTTCTTCATTACCACTTACATGAGCTGCCATGAATAACCTATCTTGTGCTGTGAAACCAATTTTTTATAGTAAAATATGTTTCTTCGAAAATACTTACCCAATCATAATACCTTAGGAGAACTACCACTACCTCACAAATCCAGCCCACCCAGATATTGCTTTTAGTTCAAGGGAGCTAAAAGTTGTCTGTCAACCTTTTGGTGGTCAGGCAGAGTGATCTTCCCTTACATGTAAGACTTGGCGAAAAGGCATAAGAATATGTTAGTTGTTACTGGAGTGGAAGGCATGATCAGTATGGATGTAATTGCGGGGAGGCTGGGAGGGTGTATGCGTACTATGATGGGTAAGTATTTGTGTCGAAACATATTTTGCTAGAAAAAATTGGTTTCTTCTTCAAATACATTAATCAATCATAATACCTTAGGAGAATAAAGTAAGAGGTGGAGGGAGGTACATCCTCTTACTCTAGATAAAATCTCTGATCCTCTAAGGTATGAGAGACAGTTTCTACTGGTTGCGAGAATTGTTTGTGTCTGAGAGCCTGTTTGATGTGATCCAGATGTGCAGGGCCAGGAGCTCCAGGCAGGGATGAACAACTGCCATGTTGGTTGTTTGAGTAGATGAGGGAAGACCCAAATCTTCTGCAGGGTTTCTGATGCCAGATTGATGAGTTCATCGATCCACAACTTCTCCCATCAGAGAGCAATGAAATGAGGTCACAAGCTGATTCCCTTGTTTGCTGTATCACTTGGAATAAGACGTATTGGTGGTTGGTGTATGAGTTAAGGTTGGTCCAATCAATGATAAGGCGTCCACTGCCCAAGCTGTTGGGTCTGGGACGGGAGAGACAAAGAATGGGGTCTGGCATTTCCTATTTGTCCCAAACAGGCCTACTAATGGTTGATCCCATCAGGTACAGATCTGCGTGAGAACCAAGGGATGGAGAGACCATTCCTTCTGTACTAGTCGATTGTTCCATGATGAAGGGACAGTCTGTGCGTTGAGGAGTCCTGGGATATGGTGAACCTGAAATTCTTGTTGAAGACAACACCACTTCAACAAGTCACACACTTTGATGCAAATGTCTGGCAACTGGATCCTTGTTATTGAAGATAATCACCATTGTAGGATTGAGTTCCTCCTTGTTATTTGAGAAAAGTTCCACACCATGACGCAAAGGTCTGGGGACTGGGGTCCTCCTTGTTGCTGGAGATAAACCAACATTGTAGTTTTGAGATGAGCCTTGTTGAGAAAAGTCACCACTGTATGTATATCAGACAGAATGAGAACACACATGGCCTCTTAAGTATTCTTGCCCCTAATGAAAAGCTTTCACATTGGCCATCCTCTCCTGAACTTTTGATAAGTAGATGTCATTCCTGGGGAGATCATGCACCACTGGTGTCCCAAAATGATGGTAGTGGGCAGGCTCCTCTGCCTTTTATACTTGCATCAGTACAGCCTGCAATCTCGAGTGTTTGGATGCGTAGATGCATACCCACTGTGAGCCAAGTTAGGCTGCTCCAAGTTCCGCCGATGGTGCCTTGAATGGGTGCAGATGTTGAGAGGATGGTCCATTGGGCCAACTTGAGGACTCCATTCATGCAGACAAAAACAGTAGCAAAGCAGTTGAAAGCAGCTGAGAACCATGATGTCCGCTGCCTTGTTGAGCAGTCCCATATAGATAGAATTCCTCGAAAGAAAGATGCTACCATGGGTCGTTTCAATGCCCGATCCTTAGGGAGACAGAGTATGGTGCCTGTGTTCTGAAGTCCATATCTAAATGAATGAATAATTGAGATGCTACTAGGTTGGATTTTCCATTGTTAATGAGAAGCCCAGATTGGTAACAAGGGCCATCATGACTGGTTAGAGCTCGCTGATGGTGCTGTAGGATGTCCAGGTAACCTGAGGTTGCCACCATAGAAATGGTCTGGGCATGCACCATTGCTTGATTCGTCAGACAAGGGATGACCCCAGGACCGACGAGGAGCCTGAAATGGAGTGCTCTGAAGTGATAATTGATGTTGTATGCAAATGTCAGGAACATCCTGGGATCCAGTGAAGAGACATGAAGGAATGTGCAATTTAAGCCCAGAGTGAAGGCAAAGTCTCCCTCATGGATATCGTTCAAAATGTGCTGTAGGGTTCCTAGAGGGAACCAAGAGGCGTGGAAAAATGATTGAAGGTGTTTCAGCAGATGACCAGACGTAGAGAATTGTTTGCCATTTGGATCAAGAAAAAGGTGTCGAATGAACAAAAGAACCATCTTGGTGCAATATCCACATGGCGTTTGATTGCTGGAGCTTTGATAGGATGGCTTTCAGAGGTTCATGTCCTATGAGTGACCCTTGACGCTGTGGTTGCGGAGGGAGGAAAACATGTCTACTTGATGGCTTGTTAGTGTACTCATTCATAGGGACATTAAGCAGAGTGGAAGAGGACCTAGGTAATGTTCTTAGCTTGAGATTGACTCCATGTATGTCTTAGGTGTTCTGCATGGAGTTTTAAGATACGGTATGTTATGTCAGTCTGAAGATAACCCAAGAAAATAAAAGTCCCAGTGAATTACGTTAACGATAAGGTGTACTAAATCCGAAGTGTAAACAAGGGCCATCTGATCCATGCATAAGGAGTGTGGCTATGTTATCCCCAATGTGGCAAGGTCACTGTCAATGCAGGGGTACCAAATGATTAGCTGGTGGGAGTGTAAATGTTAGAACCGCCGACAAACTGAAGATAATGGTGGGCCAGAAAGTCCATAACTCTGCGAAGACTGTGAATGTAGCTAAGTCAGAACCCTCCATTCATTGTAAGATCAACAGACGCTGGAGCACTGGTGTATGTTGATGATGGAGCAGGAAGAGGACATAGCTCCTGGGGCAGAAACACATCCTCAGTGGAGGTCGGAAGGCAGAAACTTCCCGTGCCCTCGTGTAGAATGGAATCGATGATACTGGTAGAACAATCAACATCATCCGGTTTTTTGGACAGGGCTACAGTCCATGTAACACATTTAGACTTACCTGATGAAGGGTCTGTTGCTCACTAAACACGTAGAACGCCCTGAATTAGAAACCATGATTTCACGAAAGTCACTGAGCAAACAGGCTCTTCTCATGGCAGAGGGTAGAAAAATTGTGGGGCAACATCTGTTGAGGCATGAGGATCTACTTGTAGTATCATGCTGAACGAGTGTTATGAGGTGATACAAATTAGACTGGTCCCTGCACATGTCTGTAAAAGTCATGTTCGATGTACTAACTCAGGCTGTTATTGATTGAGCCTGTAATGTTGATGATTGGCCCTTTGTGATTCCTAGTATATGGCCTAGGCCGGTCGCAAAGGAAATAGACCATCAGAGTGAGGAATATGTCAATAGGATCATCAGTTGGGATGGGTTATGGTTTATTTGATTTGTTTAACCTGTCTGTATGTCTGCTGAATGAGAGGGAACTGGCTGTTTGTTAGCTCTGTCCCATTCTGTAGGAGGAATCAAGTTGGACCCCAATGAGGCAAGGTAAGGGGAGTTCCAAAAAGGACTATGGTGGTGACTTGGGTGCCAGAGCTGTTTCCAAGCGTGGCATTGTCCGGCTCTTCATGGTCAAATGGTAAGTTGAATTATCTCCCTTTCTCCCTTAAAGGTTTCTCTGCAGAAGAAATCAGCGTGCAGGCTATTGATGCCTTAGGTCTGAGCTGTATGTTGTTTGTGCTTTGCCCATAGTTCTAATCTGTAAGACGAAATAGAGCAAAACAGATAAAGTTGTAGCCCTACACCTATTCTAGAACGCAATGTCCGTGCTGAGCTAATTCATTAAGAGGGTGACCCAGAAATTGATGTCTAATAAAGTAAGGAAGCGTACAGGTAAACTATATGACAATACCACCAGTTTACAAACCTTTTGTGCCTGCACATGTTATGTTGCATACCATGTGATATTACCACCTGTTTTAAACCAGTGTGCCTGCACATGTTATGTTGCATACCGTGTGGGTGCTGAGCTATACAAATAATGTTACCTGGAAAAAATTGCCTGCAGACGATTTCATGTTGACCTGAAGGGAGGTCATGAAGGGCCTATACAGGTAGAATTATTGAAGGATGGTGTTCCAAAGCTAAAAATACCATGGTAAAAGAACTCACCTTGATATGCAAAAAGAATAGAATTATACATATATAAGGGGTTCTTCAGAGCATAAAGACATGCACGCATTTAAATAATGTAGCCTAAACCTAACTATGAAGACATGGGCTACACATGTGTGTGACTAAGTGTTCAATCAACATGATACAAAGTTATGCAGATAAACATGACGCAAGGGTCACCTATATAAACATGCATGCATAGGAGGTGACTGAATGAATCATGTATAGAGCGCTGAACTGTACTTGTCTGACTAGAACGGTGGAAATACAGACCAGTATCTACATTACACACAAACAACCTTCACAAAGAATTGTAATAAAAAAGTACCAATATCGATATATACGGTACCTGGTAGGTGTGACAAAATCCATTATGAGGCAATACTTGTAGGGAAAAAAGGCCAAGAGCCCGTCCATACAAGTAATTACATTAAAATGGCACCTGGATGCTATGAAAGCCTTGGATAAAAAACTTACTAACATGTACCTGTTAGTAAGGAAATTACACATATATCGGAGTTATATGTGCGCTAAAAAGAACATGTAAAAATATGTATAGCATGAATGGACTGTGAAGTTGCTTAAGCTCCACATGCAAGTACCCAATGTGTGACGACGACAAAGTGTGACAATCTGTAAAGGCAGAACTTTGTTATAAGAGGAGAAAAAGTTGGAAATATAGATGGAGTATACTTTCATTAGAAGTGAAAAAACTCCTCCAACTTAAAGTGACATATCTTCCATGTAGCTTTGGCTTTGCAAGGCCTCTCATGACAAGAGCATGCTTCCAGGCACGAGCGGAAGTAATAACTAACATATCCTTACACCTTGCCACCAAGTCTTATATGTAAGGGGAGATCACTCTGCCCAAGCACCAATAGGTTAGCAGACAACTTTTAGCTCCCTTGAGCTAAAAGTAGTATCTGGGAGAGCTGGATTTGCAAAGTAGTGGTAGTTCTCCTAAGGAATTATGATTGGGTAATGTATTCAAAGAAGAAATGGCATTACGCCCCAAAACAACAACAATACAACAAGCACTTTTCAAGCCAATGCACCAAATTACCCACAGAAAATACATGGTTGTAGTATTTAGACAGGTATCAAACATTCTTCAGCATTTAAAACCAGTTGTGTTTGATGTATGTAAAAATAATAATAATAACAAAAAAAAAACATTTTTAAGCTTCAGAATTAGAAATTTTAAAATGAGGATGCATAGGTACTTACTTGAAATTCAGCTTTAGTAAGCATTTAAAAAACATTAATTTGTCATATGCTTTTTACACACTTTTAGTTTCAAGTGCAGTAATGATCTAGTAAACGGAGTGCAGTATTTTTTTAATAGGCTTTTTCCACTTTGGCTCATGAATCCATGTTCCACGCTCGCACCATGGGCTTGAAAGCTGTCTTCACAGATCATTCCTTATTTGGATTTGCTGATGCCAGTTCCATTTTGACCAACAAGCTCCTCAAGTTCTCCCTGGCGGATTGCAATCATGTCATATGTGTATCACACACCAGGTTTGTACGGGTCTGTGATGTAAGAGGGAATGCACCTGCATTTGGGAAAAAATTGTACTACAAACATAAACAGAGACATGATAATGTGATCATTTATAAACAAAGTCTGGGAAAACACTGGCAGAAAAAAAAATTGGCACACAAGTCCAATAAATTGGAGGCAAATATGTAACTTCGTATATATCTTCTGTAAGGTATGACATGTGTTTTATTTTTATTCGTACATAATACCTATTTTTCCCATACATATATGTACTTTCATTCATGTTAAAGACTAGAAACACTGCCGTCAGTTCAGATTTATTATAGTATAATGCTGAACTGCCATTGTAAAAGTTCATAGCGATTGATAATTTTCATCTGGAAATTTTTTATGACAGTTAATGTGTAGATCACTAAAATAATTTGTTATAACTATATTACAATAAAATTTTAAAAATAAAATTATTTTTTAAAATTATATCAGTAAATGCACTTACATGACCCCTGGGTTACATAATTTTTGTTAAAGCTATTTTTCTATTTGAGTTGCAGTTGAATGCAGTGTATGACAAAATTTTGCAAATGCAACTGTTGTCCCCTTTTGTAGTCATTCATTTTGAAACTTGGTAAATGTTAATGGCCATCATCTGAAAATGCACATATCAACAAATGAATTTGGTATTGCAATTTTTGTTACAGTTATTGTCCTTTATTTCTTATAGCTGAATTCATTGTATAACAGAATCTTGTGGATTCAACTAACGCTGGAGCTTTTGGTGGATTGCTGCGACCTGTGATCATAATGTGAAGATGTACATGTCAAGAAATCGCTGTGTTTCTTTGACTTGGATTTCAGTGTAACCAATTGCCATAAAACTTGGGAACTTGTCTCACGGATTTCATTGTAACCAATTGCCATGAAACGTAATAAGTGCTATGATCATCATCAAAAGCTCTGCATGTCAACAAATCACTTTGATATTGTTAGAATTATTGCTCTTTTTAACTTTGGAGCTGGTTGTAGCATATGACAGAATGTTGAGTCCTACAGTTTTTGAAGCATCTCAGTGAAGCATTGTATGTATTAAGGTCATCATTGAAAGATTTGTATTTTGAGAAATTAGCACTTGCTATTTTTGTATGAAGTATTGCTTTTTTTGTCTTGGAGCTGAGTATGTTTGACACAATCTTCTGAACTAGTCTTACAGTTTTCACTGGATTGCCAGGAAACTTTGTTTTTATCCTGGCCATCATCAGTTTTCCAAAATACACACTAATTTCACTTCACTCAGTCCATTATTAAAGTATGGACATGTAATTTGTTATATGACACAATTTTTATAGAAGTAAGATCACACAAGATTTGAAACATCTATTTGTTGATAAAAAATATTCCACATGACTTCCTTACAACTCATATTGTATTATTTTGAGATATTAAATGTGTTTATAGGAACTGAGCAAATGAAACTTAAAGGTAATTTACTTAATGATTTGTTCACTTTACTAATTATGTCTTCAACCTGGTGAAAATAATAATGCTAGTGGGTCATAAATACATGTCAATGTTATTCAGTTATCTCCCTTCAGATCTATATGTTAGAAAGTATATACATGTAGTTACATGGCAGGTTTAGATAGGTTGAAAACCATGCCAAAAAGTTGTAATGTGATCATTGATTGACAGAACTGAGTTGTAAAAGAAGCATTGTACTCTTGAAATCTTTCTTTCTGTTGATGAGGAGAATGATAGAGGTGGTTAAAATAAATTTTGAGACTTGTCCGTATCATGACTTTCAGTAAGGAGAACACAGTGTTGAGAGCCAGCATCAAACCTGAGACAGTGTCTGTCATACCTAATGCTGTGGATGCCACGATGTTTGTACCGGATCCTAGTCGCAGAAATCCAGACAAAAGTAATTAAGAACCGTACATTTCCTTAAGTGATTGGGGCTGTATTTGTCACTCAAATCACTCAATAGCATATTTCTTTACTTACCAAGACAAATTAGCAAAGCAGTAACTTGTTAAATGCAATGGGTATGTTTGAAGCAAATGCAGTTTTGTGTCCAATATTATGTTATGTTTTCACTAGTAACTGTATCCTGCCATATACCATACAGTACTAGAGTTTAATTGCTACTTCTACACACCATCTAATTATTTATTTATTATGGGAACCTATGGGTAGAAATGCATTATTTAAGGAAAAGGAAAACAATTATGCACAAGTATAATTTTATATAAAGTTAAAAATAAAAGACGGATGAAAAATGAAACATTTCAAATTTACAGAAAAAGAACTAAATAGTTAGACAAAGGGCAATAACTCTTGTTCATTACTTTCCCTTGTTGCACCAGACATCACTAGTATTTAACATCATACGAAACATTATCCTTTCAATTCATGCCAATATTGATGTGAACTTTAAACATCAATGCAGAAATTTTGATTTATATTATATATCAATCATTCCTGTACAGGTGGTATACATTATTTTTTAAATTTTTCTAATATTTTCATGGACTTAAAACTTTCTCAGACGTTGTCTATATAGACCGCATGATAAAACATGCTGTTGTTGATGCATGTTGTGATTCACAGTTTTATGTACAATGCCTATTATTCACTCACCTAGTCAGTAATGGGTGTTTTAGCAACTTATTAACATTCTTCATTGTTAATTTATTATTAATTTATATATTTTTTGTGGGGTTTCTTTTGTTGTCTCAGTGAAACATGTTAACAAAGTGTAATAAATGCAACAAGTTCAAGGCCAGTGAAGATGCACATGAGTCTTGCCTTGCTCATACGAAATGTACTTGAGCAGTACCATACAGTGGGTGCACCATATGGTCCAAGAGTGTTTGGACTATGGTTTTGCAGAAGTTGATCAAAGGCAAAGAAAAATGGTAGATTATGACACATGTATTGATTCCAGGCAGATTTTGCTCCTTTATCCCTCTCTTATTCCTACAGGTAATTATGATACAATGGGGGAGTGTACCCCAACTTTTAGGCAGCCCAGGAGTTGTAAGTCCCCCTATCATGTCTGGCATGGACTTTGAATCTGGGAACACAAGAGTTTTAACAGATCCAACCTATACTTCCATATTGCTAGGGGTGAAATGATTCAATGATATGTCGATGCATCAATACTAGCAGCAGGGAGGGTGAACAGACAACTTTGTACGAGACCCTATTTTATAAAAATAAAGGTTCCTACAGAGGCTGAAAAATAAGGTCAATAACGATAAACCGAACCCTCCTAACAATATTATTACCGTATAGTTTGAAAAACAAATAATAAATCGTTTTAGTTAGCTCATTTTTGTTAATTTATTTTTGATATTTTTGTTTTTTGTGTTATAGTGCGTTTAGTTTACTTACCGGGTCACTCAAAGTTGTAGAGTTCACCCTCCCTGCTGCTATAATTAAATAGTCAGTATAAATATTAATATGGTTGTTATCGGAGAACCTCATTCAGCTAGATTAGCAAGAGAGCGACTAGAAGCAATTAGAAAATATTTACGTGTTCGTGATACTGTCAAGCAACAATTACAAGAACGTCAGGAATCTCATGTTGAATTTGAAGAGGATACAAAACAATTATTTAAACCTATTACAGAGA
The DNA here is from genome assembly GCA_016617855.1 of Megalonaias nervosa. NCBI lineage: Eukaryota > Metazoa > Mollusca > Bivalvia > Unionida > Unionidae > Megalonaias > Megalonaias nervosa. The sequence goes on along the minus strand of JAECUM010007759.1, from coordinate 1,912 downwards.
CAACTAAACCTCTTCTTCCAATATCTGAAAAAATCGCAGAGGCAACTGGCAAAATAGCGGAGAGAACAAAACAGACAAAAAGGATTTTACGCGAACTTCCAGCTGATATAGCTGATGCTTTACCAGCCCCGCCCGTAGAATCAGAACTTGAAGAGGCAGCCTCTATAGAAACACAAAAACATGAATTAGTTAATAAATTTACTGATAACGCTGTTAATGAAATTAGATCAGTTAAGAATATAACTAATTTAGCTAAGTTTGCTGTTGATAATTTTAAGAACAGAAAATTATTATTAAAACTTGAATACGCTAATAAATCAGTCGGTCGGAAGGAATGGGAAAAGTGGATTTATCGCGTTCATTTTAATACTAATCAGGCTAGAGATGATGATGATCGTTTTGTTAATTATATTTACAATATTAATGAATATTATAAGTTTCTTCAACTTCCACCTGAAGAGCAACAAAAATTAAGACAAAGGTACTTAGAACAACAACAACGACAAAAATCACGAATACCTGCTCCACAGCGACAAGAACAACAAAAATCTGAAGAAGAAGAATTCCATGACGTTCCTGAGACATCTGGAAGTGGATTTAATAATTCAGGAAGTGGTCTTATTACTTGCCCCAATAACGTTCTTGCTGATGTCAATCGATTAGAAATTCTCATCGGAGGAAAACGAGCTGGTAATAATTCCCCAGAAATCATTAATGAAGCAGCTGATATCTGTAAACGGTTATTTACAGGCGGTATCATGGACGTTGATGTTTATCAGTCTCTTATTAACGAAATTGCCGATGACTACTACAGTGACTGAGTACGTAATTAAATACAATTACTATAATAAAATGATCGTACATAGTACTCAGCGTGGACCAACCATGGTCAGGGTAATAAATTCACGATTACCAGTATACAAAACAACCTACGGAGATGGACTAGGTGATGTTGTTCAGGGTCTATTTAGAAGGATAGCCCCAAAAACAATACCGATCGCAAAGCAACTGGGAATGAAAGCTATTGATGTTGTTCGTGAAAAAGGTATTGGTGCTGTTGGTAATGTTGCTGGTAAAGCATTTTCAGCGATTAAAGATAGGTTAGCACAATTAATACGCAGACCTGCGGTCCGACCTCAACCTGTAAAATTACCTAGTACAGAAGTAATGCCTGCAAATGTCAGTAAAATAATAAATCAAGTTGCTAATCAAAAACTAGCAGAGTTGGCTGATGTACCAATGTCAGAAAAAGAAAAAAATATAACCGCTAGTCTGATAGCAGGAAGTGGTTTCACTTCCCGAAGTGGTTTCACTTCCCGAAGTGGTCTTCGTTTTAGACGATAATAATTATAATAAAGATGTTCAAACGTATATCTGATCCCGCATTTGACATGGACGCACCAGTACTTAAAGATGAGTCTGTGCGTGATTATCAATATTATTCTTATGATGCTCGAATTCCAGATCAACGTGGACGAATTGAACTACAAGTTCAGGATACAAGTAGGTATTTTCTACCCGCTGAGGCTTTTATTGAGGTTGAAGGTGAAATTTTAAATAACGCTGCTCCTGCAGCACCAGTAGCATATGGAGACGATATTAGTGTCGGTTTTGTTAATAATGGTATTATGGCGTTATTTGATAGCGCTACGTACATGATTGATGGTAAAAATATTGAATCAATTCAGAAGGACGTTGATGTTGCTACAACAATATTAGGTCTAGCACGATATAGCGACGATTATTCAAGATCAACTGGTCCATCAATGATGTTTGCAAAGGATACAACTGATTCTCCAGAGTATCGACAATATGAAATAGGACAACCAAGAAATTTTGCTAGAAACGCCAATGCGGATGTACAAAGTATGATTATTAATGTAGATCCAGATTTCAACTTAGGATTTAGATC
>JAECUM010007758.1:0-84635 GCA_016617855.1 Megalonaias nervosa | reverse complement strand
CTATTGCAGTGGTTGGATTATTTCAGAATATTTGTATTTTTCCATTTTTCTTTTTCCATTGTGCAAGAACACCCACCCATCCCCCGGTGAATCGCTAAGTGCGAAACGAAATTTTAGAGATTCGCAGGGCTGTCCAGGCTAAATTATAGTTTTGTTAATTTATGATAAAGCACCCTGTTAAGGAATCACCGCGACATAACAATGACGTCATAGTAGATAAAAATTCTAAAGCGGCTATTTTCACCGGAATTGACAAACCGTACTACAATAACGCATATCCAGTTTCAATAGTTGTTTATGCGCTTTATCGTTTGAATGAACCAGACATGGCTGCTCTTGCTCCGATTGAAACAGGCTCGCTAAATTGCGTGGCTCAACGTGTCAGAGAACATTTTGTAAACTCCAGACGTGGAAACAGACTTACAGAATCAAGAAAAAACCTGGAAAAACTCTGTTATTAACGGAGCTAGAATAAATGACGTGGTTATTTTCGAAAAAAATATTGAAGATTCCAATCATCGTAAAAACAATAACCAATAAAAGTTTGTACAGTTCTGGTAAATACTGTAGTAAGGGTTCTCCAATAATTTTATATGATCATAATTCACGTGCATGGACCGACTCGGTGACAAAATTTCCAAGGGAGAGAATAATACTTTATGACGGCGATATCTACGAGGAAATCTACTACATAAGTAAGCGTGACCCTGTATCGGTCTGGCTATTTCACGGAGATGACTCTGAGTCGGATGAATCAACATTTGATCAGTTTCTTCTGCCGTCTGGAATTCTTTATCGGAAGAAATCACTCCAACAAAATATGAAACAAATTTTGGTAAAATATGACATAGAAAACGATGATTTAGTCGTTAACTGTTTTACAGCGTCGTCCGCTGTGGCTCATATAGCCCAACAAAAAAATAAATGGCGTCCAACTTCAAAAGAATTTCCCGATGATGTATCACAATTTTGTGTTGAGTTGGCTATGGCGGTCTTTGGAACACACAATATAATTCCTCTGACATGATTTCTGTTGACAATATTGCTGCTTATCCGGCGGCTTTTCTTGGACTTGGCGAATGTCATCGTTATGTTGAACGATTCGGGCACGTTGTCGTACGACAATTTACTGTGGACAGAATCGATAGTAGTCTCGGTCACACAAGCGAAAATGTCTCTCAGACATGTCTTGAATGTAACAGACGTTGAGGAGCTTCATTTCTCAACGCGTGTGACTTCTTAGCTTTTTTTGTTGGCGCGTGTGGGGAGTCAGCCGCTAGCGTCTGTGACGCCGTATCCAATCTGGTGGTAACTGGGTGTTTTCAGGAATTACCTGTAAGGAGCTTTTGAATCTAATCTGTAGATTGGTGGCTGCTTAGTAGATCTTAACACGCTGGAAACTGTATGTGTTGTTACACTCCACACGGGATCACTTGCTCTTGCTGCACCACCCTCAAGTTCACCAAGTTCATATAAATGCTTCACTGTGTCTTTACTACCCAACACTGGTTGTTGTAGCTGATCTGGTGATTTTCGTGGTGGTATGTGTTTTTTCGCAATAGCATCGGCGAGTTTCCTGTTAATTCCACTCGTGACCTCTTTGTTTAATACGGCCACCACTTGAGGTAGTCTCGCAACCCATTCAAGAGATCTGTTCTGAATGTGCAGTAATTCTTGGGCATATTGATGTCCAAAGAGTCGCTGTGCAAGTGTTTGATTAAATCGTTCAATGATTGCCTGATCGCGATGCATCGCGGTGATTCCATGTCTGATCTTAACGTGTTGTTGCTGCTGCAGCGTCGTTACTGCACCGAGAAATTCTTTGCCAGGATCAACCTGTAGCAACTGTGGCCAGCGCAGAGGTCCTCACGCATAAATTCCTTCAAACGCTGCTGCGACTTCAGTTGCTGTTTTAGACGATAACGGTTCAGCCTCTTTTTATATACTTGCAACATCTACGAGAGTCAACTCGTATTTGTATATACGTCACGTGGTGAAAACAATCTATCTGCCTGATGAACTTCGTCCATGTTGAATCGTTCTGGGACGTGAAAGATAAATGTACCATATGGCCTGTCGTGACGACCAAGCTTGTGTGACACATGCTGCATCGGCGAGTCTTTTAATTGCTGCTGCACCTCTCCAGTATTCCATTGGACAATAATAAACTAACTCCATTATGTAATTGTTGGTGTTTAATTGCCAGCTCCCAACAATATTTTACCTTTAATCGCCGATCTTATCAACCAATTCGCAAGTGATTCTCATATGTTTTTATTCTTTATCGAATCCAGCGTGTGAATTAACTTGACATCCGCAATATGTCGTTGTTGTAGATCTTGATTTTATACGCGAATTTCATGAACATGGCAAGCATAATCAGTCTCATTTACCAGAAATTTACCTGGTTTTGGTTGATTCTTTTCGTCAAGTTTTATATCAAGGCGAGTTCCAGGACCACAATAATTATATCCTGGAAGATGTTTTTCTCTAGGATACTTAGCTCATGGTGTTCCATGTATTTTCCCGAATGCCTTAGCAATATTGCCACCCGCTTTTGCAACAGGAATACTCGCAAATTTTATATTTGTGTGTGCCGCATTTTACACATTTACCTGTAAGTGTCGGCTTGTTATTGCTCAACGTGCTCAGTGACTGTCTTGCATGATTATAAATAATATTTGTACAATATGAACGTGATTGACTTTTCAACAACACGTGAGCAAGCACCAGTCAAGCATCATCCAGTGTTATCAAATTCCATTCGAGCTATTATAGTTGGTCCATCTGGGTCGGGTAAAACCCAGTTGTTGCTCAACCTGATAATGAGGTGGCTCAAATGGGACAAACTTTATTTAGTAGCGCCATCCGTGGATGACCAACGATGTTATAATGTACTTATGGAATTTAATGAATCTTCAGCGGCCGAGGACGATGTTATTGAATTTATCACGGATATCGATGAAGCGCCTTCCGTCAAGGATCTTAACGGGGATATCAACAACCTAGTGGTTTACGATAATGTCATGCTTGACAAACAAGCAAATCCAGCCAGAATATTTTCACGGGGCAGACATAAAAACACAGATGTTATTTACGTCACCGAACGGTATACTCAGGTTCCCAAAGTAATTAGAGATAACTGTTATTTGGTTATTTTTAACGGGTTGATACACATACGCTTCGAAATATTCATGCGACATGGTGTCTCGGCGACATGGACATAGGTAAGTTTAAAGATTTCTTCTCACATACTCAGAAAACCCCGCATGGATTCATCACGATAAGTTTACACGATCCAACAACACGTTATCGAATTGGTCTCGATAAAATCTTTAACTACAGAAATACATTTGTTGTATAATGAACCAGGAAAATATTAACAAGATTATCTCTACGATCGAACAATTGCAGCAAGATGGTCTCGCGATTCAACTCGATGTTGAAAAAATCAACGATGATTTTGAGATGATACAGCAGCGACGTGAGGAGGATAGATTTACACTAGAGGTTGAGTACAGATTTATCAAATTACTCCAGCGCAAAATGGAAATGTCATTGGCGGATTTACACGAACAACATGATATAGCTAAATTTGTTCCGTTGACAAGAGAAATTGAGAAAATACGATCAGATTTGTCTCGACAATATGAAACTCGAGCGGTTGTAAGTGCACGTGCGAGACAACTAAACCGACTTGCGTTGGAATCTATTAAGATTTCCACAGAATCCGCCAAGGAATCTACCGAATAGCGACGTACCAAAAAACAAATGAGATAGAAAAAAATTAAAAGACCCCCAAAAATGTTATATTTTGTGGGTTTTTTTTGTCATTGGCAGAGAGAGATCTCAGGGTCTGTCACTCACATACAAACTAACGGTCAATTCTGCCCCACGCTTGTCCAATAAATTACTGCCTTGGTCAGTTAGACGAAAATGTATTCGTGACCCGGCGGGACGCCTGGAGAAAAAGCTGTAAAGAACATATCCCTGCTGTGCGTGCCCTTGTAATGCTTGCTCAGTCGTGGTATAGCTACCATCAACTGCGTCACAGATTAGATTTACAGAAATCGTCCACGTGATGTTGACAATACCCGGCGATACATGACAACTACCACTGTTGGCTCGTTATTATGTCGGAGAATATCTGTAGGGTCCCGTAAATTCTCCCTTGGCGTAATAATTGTTGGAAGATATTCGTCAACTATGCCTTCGAGTTCCTGCTTCATTTTATCGATGTCCAAACCGGGTAGTTTGAACGTAGATATTTGTTCCGCGCTAATCTTAAAATAATCGAGAAATAACTGTTTGTATTCGTCCAGGGATAATATAAGCTCTTGATTCCGGTTAATTGCTGTTTCTAACACAAAATTTTGATAGTATTCTGCATCACATTTCACCAATCTCATATATGATATTACATTAACGATTTCCTGTTTAAGATCATCATTCGGATATTCAGTTATATACCGCTCAAAAAGCCCTCTCAGATTACTCTGTGCATTTTTATGTTCCTGCGTTATTTCATCAATAAACGATTTCTGAAACCCCCAATTTGTGGTTTCTCTCAAATTCTGACTCCGTCAATGTTGTATCGTCATAATACCATTCTGGGCATATTTGACCTCTTCTAATATAGTCTGCCTCATCTTCCCCTATGTTACTCTCTTCCAGAACTTTCCAGATGTTTTTGTCTGTATCTAACAAAGTTATCCCTATATTGCCATATTTATTAATTTTTTTCTTTATGTTGTTCTATCCAAGCAGACCACCGATAGTGTCGTCGAAGCTCTGGAATTTTTATAACAGTATGCTCGCCAAGAAAATAATCAGATCGTTGTGGTCGTGGTGGTCTAGTATAAATCGGCGCTTCCAAAGGCCATCCCAGCACGATTCTGATCGACGATTTATATATATCAACGGCGTAATCCGGCGTCGATATTTCTACTACAGCGCTCAGCATGGTCTCGTGCACCTTGACAGCTATCCTCGATTCTTTTCCTGTTATTGATTTAATTCTGCGCTGAAGTTCATCATTGATTTGTTCGATTTGATATGATCCTGTTGGGATGGTAACGACCTCCCAAATTGGGGCTTGCCCACCAGCTGCATCTGTTGCGGTTTTATGCGAGAATATCAGCGAATTATTAGCTTCTAACCTACCAAATGATTTCTCTCTGATATTTGGCCAACTGTAATAAAGTCGTAATTGTGCCAGTGCGATTTCAAGCGACCGACCATTAGGAGCTCTTATCGGAGTTGGAAAACCAATATCGAATTCTGGCTGTGTTGATGTTGCTGATATCATTGTGGTCGTCGGCGGCGTTGTGTTAGCGATGATCTGTTCCAGTCGTGAGGTTGTTTCTGAGGTCATTATTATCTATACGGCGGATTCTAACGGCGGATTCTAACGGCATATTCTAAATGTGGCGCTGGAAGAGTTGGCAATATTTTTACCCGCAACGGTAAATTGGCGTTCTTGTGATACCGATAATAAATATCCCTAATTGCATCAAATTCATTGTCTGGTATTACACCATGGTTTCACCCTGCTGACAGTATCGATGATATATTGATACAAGCATATGTTGCAGCGTAAGTTATTTCTGTGTGCTCGTGCAATTTGTTACTGATACATGTAAATATTTTCCCCAATGATATTGAGTATACCAGCAACACCGAAAACAACAACGACGCCGATTTTTGTTTCATCATTTGTTTGTCTATGATTTCTTTCAGTGATGCCTTCCACGCGCATGCTTGATTATACCAAAAGAATTGTGTGGGATTCATTATGTGTTATACTAAGTTAAAATATCTTCGCGACGAATTCCAAACACCACTCGTATATCGTTAAGGTTATGCCTTTATTGTTGGGTTCCAGTATGAATGTTCTCTCGACACCTCGAGTTATCACGACTTAGACGGTTCCAACAAATGGACCGTCTGAAGTTGTGGTAGGTATTTGAATTCCACACCTCAAAACACGGAGAGCCTGTACAATCCTGTAACCTCGGCGGTATGTTTGATAGAGTTGTTTTGCGGTGTCCATGCTGCTTCTCCAGCCACTACTATCTATAACATGTTGATGATCGGAGTCGTGTGATCGGCTATCTTTTTGAGTTTTTCGAGTTCAGTGTTTATCGAACTGATTCTTGAGTTGATGTTGGTGATATCATTGTTAATAATTTCGATTGTTGCTTTAACGTTGACTAGATCAACAAGTTGTGTGTGAATTTCAAAGAGCTTGGTGTTGATAACGGTTGGATTTCCAAAGAAATTATCTAGGGTTCTATTTATGTTTTTACAAAAACGCAGTTACATGATTAGCATATTCAGATCTGAACGTAGTCATTCCATCAATGATGGTCATTAACGAGGTCACCATCGGGATGTTGCTGTTGTCCACGTATTTCTTCGTTGCAGTTTCATCGTTTGATTCTGGTTCTCTCAAATAAATAATGGTATTTCCTCTAATATGGAGAATACCAGTCATTACATCGCCGGTTTTAGCAACGTACTTACTGATCTCAGTTTGCTTAATCATAAATTAACAAAACTATAATTTAGCCTGGACAGCCCTCCGAATCTCTAAAATTTCGTTTCACACTTAGCGATTCACCGGGGGTGGGTGGAGGGTGTTCTTGCACAAAAGAAAAAGAAAAATGGAAAAAGAAAAATATTCTGAAGTAATCCAACAATTGCAATGGAAAAAGAAAAATATAACAATTACCCAATATTTAAGAAATGTTTGCTATTTTTTACGACAGAAATACAGGATTGGTGCTCTGTGAGTCTTTTATAAATTCAGGTCTTTAACGAGATTTTTTTTTTGTTTCTTATTCATAGAAGCGTCTGATTCCACAATGGAGGGTTTATTGAAAGGGTAAGAAAAATTTGTCGGCCGAATTTTTTAGGGGTCTGTTCACTCCCTCCTGCTATCCATTATGCTGCAAATATTTGGACAGAGTTTTACAAAATTCAGGTCCAAATCCTGTATGCTGCAAATAGTTGGAGAGACCTTTACAAATTCAAGTCAAAAGCCTGTATGATACAAATATTTGGACAGAGTTTATAAATTCAAATCCATATCCTGTATGCTGCAAATTGTTGGAGAGACCTTTACAACTTCTAGTCCAAATCCTGTATGCTGCAAATATTTACAGCACGACAGTCCAGCTCAGTTGCGAAGATGGGGGTTGGTCGATGGGGCGCAGTCCGGAAACCATGTTTCTTTCAATCGCAGATCACCTTCGCTTATATGCAGGGGGGCGGGGAACTGACATAAAAACCTTACTATATAGGATAGTATGGGCTCCATTAAAGAATTCCTTCCTCCCATGCGCCATAACTCGTCGAGCCGCCGCAAATAAAAGTGGAACTGTCATTGATTTGTTATTTTCTGCTATTATTACGGTAACACGGATATAAATAATTCCTACTGGTTATACGAATATGCTTATAAGGGTGGATGGGTGAGGCAAAACATTCAGTATAGTTCATAATAAGTGAAAAGTTATCAATTATTCACTTAAAAACTTTTTTAAATGTTCAGGGAGAATCTTTTTGGCTGAAAATGTATTCGTACCAGGTAAAATAGGCAATTAGATATTGCAGTTTAGACGCAATAGAAAACATCTTTGATTTAGTGTTCAAGTATTTTAGGTTTACTTATGTTGAATTTTGTATAGCATTTGAACACTGGGCAAATTATTTTTTTTTTTTTTTTGTTATTGTTGTACAGTGTAGTCATTTACAAAGATATGGGTGGTCTAGAAAGCGTGAAACGAGTGGGAAGCTTAATACGGCTGGTGGTCTGCATAAAGGGGAAATATTAGGCGAAAGTCTTATATTTTGTACATTTTGCCTTGCCCCCATTTAAGGATTGCAAGAATGTGGTTAAAGATTTAAACTCCAGGTTTATTATTAATAAATTATAGAAACTTGAATTACCACTTGTTGTAGAATAGACAGATAGCTGTACAGAGAAAGACATGTGAGCAGAGAATATGAAAATATTCCAGCCTGTTCATTCTGGGAATCATTAAATGTTTGGGACGAAAAATTGTGTCATGATTATTATTATTACCAAAATACATGGAGAACTGTGTTATTGTCTTCATCATAAATGCTGTTTATGGCTAACATAGCCTGCCTTCTTTGTTTAGGAATTACTGTCAAGGTTGTTCAGGGCAGACTAGAATCCATTCTATTTGCAAACAGTATATGCAGAAAAACAGCTCGTCTTGAATTTCTCCAATTTTTATACAAAATCCACTTATACTTGCCGCTAAATGGGTTATTCATAAGTGTCAGTGGCATTTTATTTTTACTACATACAGATTCCATATTGCTGCTGACAATCCTGAAATCATTTCGAGCGTATCTGTGAATCAAAGCAGGAACCTTTTGTTCATAATCAATGCTCATAGATATGAAGTTGAGGGATCGACCATTTAAATGTATTTTGTTTTTTGGTAGGGGGTGAAGATCTGTATTTCTTCGAACAAATTTACCCCAAATTAGCTTGAAAAAAGTTTTAGAAAAAAGAACGTATTGTGTTAATTGTATTAGTTGAAATTCTTTATGTTTAATTAAACAAAATAAAGTACCATGGGTCGAAAAATTCCACCCCTACCCAACCGAATTAAATACTTGGTCCCTAACCAGATTAAGAAGTTTCAGGCATTATCATGTTAAAGGAAAACTTTGATGCCAAGTGACAGACATCAATATCTTCTATTGAAATTAATTTACCGAATTTTTACACTGCTTCAGTGATAATAACTATATTTAAAGGTTTCAAGAAAAACTTGTCGAATATCTGCAGAGGGGGCGTCAAATTCACGATACGGATCGGACCCACAGAGAAAGCAATTGAAACCGAGTGCACAGTTGTCAATTACAGCAACTCATTTGCTTCCATACAGCAGGAAGTTGGATGCCAGGTCCATCTCTAAGTACCACGTGCAACAGAGGACAGTGACTCCTAAAAGTAGCTTGGCAGAATTGCAGGAGGGCAATAAACGATTTAATTTGCAAAGGAAAACAGAATCAACTGTTTCCAACTTGTCCTTCACACCGGCCTTTACTTTTTCCATATTTAAACTTCCTTTAGACTACAAACTCCGAAATGAAAAATGGAAAAAAATAATTGGCCATTCTCTGCAAAACAAAACATGAATGTCACAAAACAAAAGGAGGACATTCTCTGTTGTCATAATATTGCTGTCTAATTTTGTTTTTGTCTGATCTTTATTAAATCGATACTTATACAGAGCTTAGTTTTCTTTATATAAATAATTCCCCATATTTCTCTTCTTTTATTCGAACCTAAATTTTCATTTTATTTTTTATCGTTGCATTAAACTTAGATAAAAACAATATGAATGATGATTTAGATTAAAACAAAAAAGTCAGATCTGCACGTCTTTTAATTTGATGTCATTGAGACCAAGTTAGCGTGATTTAACCATCCGACTCCTAACGTACCTCCTATATTAATCTGTAAATATCTGACACTACAGTTTTAAAATGAGTTCGTTAATAAAGTCGAATTGGACCACTTTAGTCATCCAGTGTTATAGCGGGAACGTTAGGTCTGTGGATGGGCAGGTGGCTGAAGAGGCCTATGTTCGCGTTGAATGTTCTATGGCTGTGTGGGCAGGGGATGGCAGCAACACAGATCATGGGGTTACTGGCTCGGGATTTCCTGGCCTGCCCCCTTCGTTCTGTTGCGGCTGTCCTGTTGGCCTCGCAAGCTGCAGTAGCATTACTGTTTTTTTAAAATAATTATATTCTGTTGTTGAAGTCTAAGGCATAGTCCATCACGCAAATACAAGTACGCAAACATAGGCAAGCAAACACAAGCACGCACTCCCAGAGACACAAATAGAGAGGTAAAATAATGTTTGCATTTTTGTGTCTGCAAATGGGCTTAACCTCACTGCATATTCGTGTTTAATAGACGATATTTGCAAACTCTAAATTCATCCCGATAATATGGAGATTCTGGTGTGACTTTATCTAAAATTAGGCCGAGTGGTTTAAAGCGCTCACCGTTCCGAATCACTGCCATTTCACCTCTGTCTGCGTGGGTTCAAGTCTAAGGTTCGGCAAACGTGGGTACGTGAGAAAGCCTGCCAGTAGCTTCTCGTAGGTCGGTGGTTCTTCCCGGGGTTTGCCAGGGTTCTTCCTCCACCAGTTATACTGGCCGCCATGTATAGCCTATCTTGTGCTGAAAAAATGGCGTTAAACCCTACAACAACAACAGCAACAACAGCAATCTCCATATTCAATCGGTGGGGACTATATGCGCCATGCTCCATCCTTAACTAACATTTCTTCTACCATACCTAGGGTAGCCACCACCTCTTGCAATTTTTTCATCTTGTCCAAATGGTCGCTTGCCATTTTTTATTCAATGTTGAATGGCGCGAATGACGAACGCTCCAATTGATATGCTTAAAGCACAGACGTGCAGGAAAGCATCCGCTCTTACCAACTACCCATATCACCTACCAAACAATTCACAATGATGAGAGTGCTAACCTAACATAAATGTTTATACAAAACAACACACTCATACTAACAAAACCACTATACTTTCTATCACTACATAGTAGAGAAGGAAATATTTTATATACAAAACACACCATTATCTACAATCACCTCAGCAAAGGAGTTATTGTTTATAGTCAAACTACTCCAAATTCACAAATATTATTTACTTTAAGGCAAGGGTTTGTTAAGGGAAAAAATACACACATCCACACAAACAAAAGTACGCGCGCACACATATACACAAATACACACACGCACACACACAAACGTACGCGCACGCACACATACACACAAACAAATACACACACAAAACACACATATACACGCAACATTAAATGATTGGCAATTTGATTAGTCTCTTTTTTGTAGAGATCTGGTTAGTCCTGAGAAGGGCTGTTTTTTGAACCCCAAATACACCTGGTTAATGATGACATCTCCCAGGTCTGGCCCCACACACGCAACGTCTACTCCGGCCGTTGTCCCAATTAATTTGTCTGGTTGGGAGCGCATGGGGGTGGGGGTGGGGGGTGGGTGGTGAGTGTCCTCATCATCCCAGTTTTCTTGTTGGTGGTAGCCCTGAAAAGGGATGTTTTGTTGGAAGGGGGTTATGGCAATCTCTTATCGTCTAAGATTGCGTCTGTTTGGCTGCAGGCTTTCCCACAAGATAGTGTCTGCTTTGCGGAAGGAGAAGGAGTCTACAAAGCCTCCGTCTGGCTGCTGCTGTTTTATCTGCTGTTTCTAAAGTCTGTACTTCTTCGTCCATTCTTCTTCCTCCTTCTTGATTTTGTCTTTAAAAACCTCTTCTATCAGGACTACTTTTAGCATCCTGACATTCTCTATCTCATCAGGCTGGGTATTAGGTTTTGCCTGACACGATGTAAATTCACGTGGGCTTCTTTTAACTTTGCTAGTCTTGAATATATCTTCATAGGTGGATGAGTCAACAATGGATGGTCAGACTGGAGACCGTCCCCAATTTATATGTCTCAAGCGTGGACGCGATAGAAAACATCCCTACGATTTTTGGGGGTAGGAACGCTATATGGCTTATTTCATGGTGAGGGATAGAGACAAGTCAAAGAGCATGTATTCACAGGGTTCATTTTTTGAAAACAAACCACCAACACATTTTTTCAAAACACAACATTTTTATTTAACTCACAGACCACTAATACATTCTATAACATCAATTCATATAATATCAAAGAACACATTTTTGACAAGGTTGACAACATTGTGAAGTGAAGTTAGACTTCCATGGATGAAGTCATTTGGAGATTGATGTACACTACGTTTCCTAGCTAAAGACAAGAGATATCCACAACGGTCACAGACCCATCTATCTAATTTTTCATCGTTTCTAGAACAGTAACGATCAAAATAAGTCACTAAATGTTCTAAGGGATATCCAAGACGGCGTTGATGAATAAAATGCACACAATATGTCCACACACCATAGATTCTGTGCTTTGTAATTTCACATTATTGAAGCTAGTTGTCTTGGCATTTCTTCTCATAAAGTCGATCATGACGTCTTCCAAAGGCAGTAATCCATACGAATCAAAATACTCCACACAGGCATCGTGGGGAAAGTGGATGGCTACCCAGTGGATTCCTGGGAGAGGACTGTCGTCCGTGTTGATGATCTTTAGGTTTGCTATGAGGAAGTTCATCTTTAGCGCACACTACAGGATTCCAAGAAGCGATGTACAAACTGTTTTTCAAAAGGTAATACAGTTCCCAGGTATACATTTTTGTTTTGTTATGTTTTTCACAGGTAATGATGAGTCATCGATTCAATACTAAATTTCTGCTTGAAAATCTCTGCCAAGTGATTGTCTCATCGCTTGGTCTCCGTAAATTGAGTCAAGAGAGATTCGATGCGATGGATCTCTAGAGCAGTCAATGAAGGGCAAGAATGATCACGCAAGTCTTTATACCACTGATGCAACACTGCTTCTTCTGAGATGAGACCTCAAGTGTCATCCAGATACTCGTCCAATTTTTCTTCTTGACTCATCATCAGACATATATCATGTTCATTTTGACTGGGATGATCGTTTTGATATCCATAGCAACCTTTCTAAGTCAGCGCTGTAACTTTTTCTGCCAGATGTTTAGCAAAATAGGAGACTAAATGTTCTCCTTGTTCTGGCCATCTGGACATGATCATCTCTTCTCCGTTTTTGTCTTTTTTGGTTGATGGTTCTGCTTCCACCATATCCTCCCGTTAGATTTCCAAAGATTCACCACCATTCAAAGAGGGATAAGAGCCTTCCATAGCTTCTAATAGTCTAGAATGACCTCTCTCAAGCTGTTGATTTCTATCGTATTATGTTATTTAGCATACAGGATGACGTTCACCGTCTTCTACAGTGGTCCTTTGAACTGAAGTTCCACACGAATCTGGCCGGATAGTATAGTGTGGAAATGACCTTCGTCGCTGCCTTGGTCTGGAGTAAAACCAAAAACCTACAACGCGTAACATCCTTCATAATCCTTGTACGTAATACCGTGACTGGTGTTGGTTCCTAACTGTCCGGTAGCTTCGTACAGGGACAAGTATGATCTCAAGCAATTCTTCTCAAAATCAGGTTCGAAGGGTTTGCTAGATAAGGCCTTGCCATTGCGACTGACTTCGATCTTAGACACGTGGAAGTACTGAAACGAGAAAGGATTTTCATAGTAGGTTCCTTTGAAGGCTGAATTCTCGACGATATCAATGATAAAACGTTTAGGTAACTGATCTTGGAACAAATGATCTTCGATTATGTATTGCTGGTTAGCAGGAATGGTGAAAGGTTTCACTTCCACACGTCGTATCGGTTACTTAGCGGTGTTTCTGCTCAAAGTGCGACTGACGTCTTTTGCCACTTTAGGTAACACTTCCACACGTCGCACGTAGAGGCGGGCTTCAAAGATTTTGGTTTTGAAACCGGTATCTTTTCAAACCATCAAATGAAAAGCGGCACTGCTACGATTCAATCTCAAACGGACGTCTACGCCGTTCAGCAAATACTTTTCTTGTAACCACATGTCCAAATGCAAGCGACCGTTCAGTTCTAAACTACGTCCTTGCAGGATTTTCTCTCGACGAGCGTTGAATCCCACACTTTGTAAGATTGGTACCTTCTGCCGCAGGTAATTCGTTAAACTTGTTCTCGCCTGCTGTGTCAGGTTTCCATACCACTCAGGCATCCAGATGAGCGTTCTTGGCCTCTTTTCCGTACATCAAGAGATTTTCCAGGTACGCTCGTTAAGGATATGTATCCATGCTACTCCTGACCAGTTTGCTATTCCAGTACAAATCCACTTCGCTGAACAAAGAATGCATGAAATAGTTGACGGGAGCTACTCAAGCATCCTCTACCAGAGGAGTGTTCTCGTTTTGGTTGGTCACTTTGACTTTCAGGTACAAGAACTGCTATTCAGATCAATGTAATCTTCGGGCTGTCCTTTGATTTCAAACTCGATGGGAGCTGAATCCGTCAAAGAGGAGACGGGATGAAATTCTACCCATTGAGATTCTTGCATCGTCATCATAGTGGGTGGCATGGCAAACAAATCCAGTTCCGACTCTCGGTACATCATTTTTTTCTTTCTTTCTCTCTGTGATTTATTAATCACAAACGTCGAAGTCTCGGACGGTTCTTCTTTTATTGATCGTCTTTCTAGTTCTGGAGGTGAGAAGACTTCTGTAGGGGTGTCTTCGTCGTCGTCTCTTTCTTTCTTGTCCTTGCTGTGACGTCAGGGAAGCAGGAATGACTGACTCGGCAACGTCCAGGCATTTATAGCAGTTTTTCGTCGGCCCAAAATGTCTTTGCCTTTTTGAAGCAAGACATTTTTGCCTGATGTCAAGAAATCTTCTTTGCGGATTTGTTTGTCGATGATGACATTTTTGAGAAATTTTTTGCCTTGGGTCAAAAGGGCATCATTCAAGGCGTGCAATCCTCGTGTCACCATCGGTTTCAAAATCGGGGCCACCGAACGAAAGGCCGATTTCAACATATCTCCTAAACCATGTCCTCGCTGTCGAGCGATTCCTCAGTACACAGGATACATGACTTACAAGTCGTTAGAGAATCGTTTTAGAAAATGGAGTTTCACCGTAACTTTCCCTTGGTGAATGAAATATTTTGTCCCAGATCTCCTTTTATAGTAATGTTGACTGTCGAAATACGACTTACTGACGGGCAAATAATGAGGATTTACAAATTCGTGGTGAACGTGATAGGTGTTTCCACATTCCTCGTCAGCGGTCGTGGCAGAATCCACCTTGAAAGGAATGATACGCAGTTACGGTACGGAGGTATGTCCCACCACGTTGTACTCCACCTCATCTGAGTATACAAAAATTTAATTCTTGGTTCATTTCTACAGGGAATCGAAAATACTTCGCAAAATCCAAGTTTTTGGTAATGGCTGGTACTTTGCTTTGTTTGTTTTATCCTCCATCATCTTAATCTCCCCACCCAAAACGTCATACAATTCAGGACAAAATCTAATGATCACCACTTTGTCCTCAGCTGAAAATTGCATCAACAGGCAAAAAGCTATTTTATGGTGCTCGATCTTGACACTTTATTCTTTTCTCTCCAAGGGTTTACCAAACATTGCATTGAACCTGGTAGCACTCGTGTTCACCAGATGTTGACCGTTAAAATAGTAGCCTGGGGGAATTACCAATTCATAGATCTTCAATTTAGTCTCCAGGTCCCCCTTGTGAAGAGTGGATTTTGCAATTGGGCCTTGATTCAAGAATTGTTGTAATTCAGTGTCATGAACTTCGACCTTAAACAATTTTGATTTTCGATGACATTTTGGACTTGTGTAGGGTGAATCATTTTGACCAAAGCCACTTCTCAGTGGGCTTCCTGATCCAATTGGATGGCCTAAGGTAATTTGGCTGTGTAACAGGATAATGTGTTTGGGAAACACATCCATGGAACTGTCACTGGTTAACGTTAAGTAAACTTGGTTATTCATAATTCAAGAGATCTGCTGTCTGAGGGGTCAGTGGAGGTCAGAAGAGTGTCCAAATGAGGATTGATGTTATTGTTGTTGTTTGCATGGTGACTGCAGGGAGGGTAACTGATGTTGGGCACAAGACTCCCGTTGTTACCGTTAGAGTATTTCAGGACGGAGTGGGGAGAATGTATCCGATGCAACTGCTCAGTAAAATGGTCCACAATTGTTTGTCTCCTTGTTGCAAACTCAAATTGGCAATGACAGCACCGATAACACAATACACCACAAAGATTTGGCAGAAAAAGACGACTTTCGTTTTAGGGCACACGTTCTCCACACCCACAATGATTGCTTTTGTAGATTTTGCACAGAAGAACTGGATGAAGGAGCGGTCACTGCTGCAGCAGTGGTTGAGGCTGAGTTGAAGAGCATGATGGTCACTTCTTTTTATAGTCGATGACTTGCGAAGCGTCGATCCATGAATAAAAACTGGGAGGATATCCTTTCCAACGTATTTTGACTTCTTTGGCACGTCGTTTTCCCACTTTATGGGTTCTAGGATCGAGAATGCTTTCGATCTCGTACACTTCGTCTTCTTTTTTGGTCACGCGTTGTAACTCGGGCAAGTAAAACGTTCTTTTCAACACTTCCCCGTTCATGTCTTCCAATTTATAGACAATAGCATGACGGCCACGCACTCGTCCAGTGACACAAAACAATTCGGTGGTAAATTTGGGTAAGTAACCTTAGTCGAAATTGCGCTTGATTTTGCCAATGCGCACCCAATCTCCCGTCTTCAACACTCCACCTTTCATGGAGACAGCCACTGCAGTCGGGTACGTACCAAACAGGCACCCAAAGACGGTCACTTCGTTGTCGGGAGTCACTTCTTCGGGGGTGCGACCGATGATCCCATTTTTAAGATTGGTTGTATGCTTTGACCAGATGAGGTATGACGTCGATATACTCGAGAGTGTGTTGATGCGTAAAATATTTACGCATGCGTTCTTTCAAGGTGCTTTGAAAACGTTCCACGATGCTGACTCTGGTTTCGGGATTCTCGGTGGTGAAAAAATGAATGTCTCGTTTCTTTAATACTTTTTGGAAAAATTGGTTCAGAAATTCGGTGCCTTTGTCGCTTTGCCATCGAAGAAGGTGACGACCACTTTGATTCAACATCAGATTTAGGGCTTGTACTAACTCAGTGCTCGATTTGGCAGTCAATGGCACGACCCAGGCAAATTTAGAAAAGACGTCGATGACACAAAACAAATATTTGTAGCCACGATTGTAGGTGGCCAAATGAGAGGCATTGGCTAAATCGGCTTGCCATTGATGATCTATGAACTCCACTCGGGTGCGATTTCTGGAAAATTTTCGTCGAGTGGGTTTGTGTAAGCTGTACGGGGCTTGTTCTTGTAACCATCGTTGCACTTGAGGTAAACGGACATTTCTGAGTTGGCTTTTGGCAGCACGATACAATTCCTGAACTCTTGCATAACCCGCAGGATGGGCTGGATCGTAGTAAATGCTGGCTAACACATTTTCCATCGAGACGAATTTTAATAAGTCACCAACTCTTCACTGAAGCTACTCTGGATGGGGTGAGGTGGTGGTTTGGAAACGGCTTTACGTGTCCAATGTGCCACGGGAGTAGAAGTAGAGGGTAGTGGTGGTGGTGGTGGTGGTATTGTGATGACTTTTGTCTGCTAGGCGGGCTGCAATTCTGATCTTGTTGATGGTTTGATTCGGTGGTAATCCCAAACAGTTGATGCTCCAACCTTTTGCTTTGTAGGTCTGTTCACTTCTAACCGGTGACAAGACCCAATGTACGTGTGCTCTACTCTTCTCTGCTCTCGAGAATCGAATGATGAATGAATGATGAATGAATGAATATGATCGTCAGACTGGAGACCGCCCCGATTTATAAGGTTCATGCGCGGACGCGATAGAAAACATCCCTACGATTGTTTTGGGTAGGAAAGCTATATAGCTTATCTCATTGTGGGGGATAGAGAAGAGCATGTATAATGAAAACAATTTTTTAAAAAAAAACAAACCACCACCACTTTTTTCAAAATATAACATTTTTATTCAACCCACAAATATCCAACACATAACATAACATCAATTCATACAATATCAGACAACATATTTTTGACAAGGTTGACAATGGAAGTCATTGGGCCATTGATGTACACTACGTTGCCTAGCTAAAGAAGAGATATCCATAATGGTCACAAAACCATCGATCTACTTTTTTATCGTTTCTAGAACAGTCACGATCAAAATAACTCACTAAATGTAATGGATATCCACGACTGCATTGATGAAGAAAATACACACAATATTGTCCACACACAACGGAATCTGTGCCTTGTAATTTCACATTATTGAAGAGAGTCGTCTAGGCATTTCTTCTCATAAAGTCTATGATGTCGTCATCCAAAGGAGGTGATCCACACAATTCAAAATACTCTACACAGACATCGTGGGAAAGTAGACGGCTACCCTGTGGGTTCCTGGGAAATGACTATCGTCCGTGTTGATGACATAAGCTTGATCCTCCTTAGTTCGTCGTTAGTGCACACAACAGGATTCCAAGAAGTGGTGTACGAACTGTTTTTCAAAAGGTAATAAAGTTCCGTGGTATCCAATTTGTTTTGTTTTTTAACACAGGTAATGATAAGTCATCAGTTCAATCCTGCCTTTTTGCTCGAAAATCTCTGTCAAGTAATCATCTCTCGATTCGGTTCCGTACTCTGAGCCAAGAAAGATTGTATGCGATGGATCTCTAGAGCAGTCAATGGAGAAAAAGAATGATCACGCAAGTCTTTATACCACTGATGCAACACTGCTTCTTCTGAGATGAGACCCCAAGCGTCCTCCAGATACTCGTCCAATTTTTCTTCTTGACTCATCATCAGAAATTGATCGTGTTGAATTTGAGTGTGATGATAGTTTTCATATCCATAGTAATCTTTCTTGGTCAACCCTATAATGGTTTCCGCCAGATGTTTAGCAAAACAGGAGACTAAATGTTGTTCTTGTTCTGGCCATCTGGACATGACCTTGTCCTCTTCGTCTTTGTCTTTTCTTGTTGATGGTTCTGCTTCCACCATATCCTCCCATTCCATTTCCAAAGATTCTCTACCATTCAAAGAGGGACAAGCGTCTTCCATAGCTTCTAATAGTCTAGAATGACTAATCTCAAACTTTTGATTTATATCGTATTATCGAATTCGGCATACAAGATGACGTTCACCGTTTTATCAGGGGCTGAGTTTGTAAACTGAAGTTCCACACGCAGTGGGCCAGATTTTATTGGGTGAAAATGTCCCTCGTAGCTGCCTTAGTCAGGAGTGAAATCAAAAGCCCACAAAGCGTAACCTCCTGCATAATCGTCGTACTAAATGCCGTGGCTGCTGTTGGGCCCATACTTTCCGTGGCTTCGTACAGGGACAAGAACGACCTCAAGTAATTCTTCTTCTCGGGAGAAAAGTCAGGTTCGGAGGGTCTGGTACACATGGTCTTGGCCATCGCGACTGATTTCAATCTTGGACACGTTAAAGTGATGAAAAAAGAAAGGATTTTGACTGAGGGCTCCATTGAAGGCTGCATTCTCGACGATGCCAATGATTAAATGTTTGGGTAACTGTCCTTGGAACAGATAATCTTCGATTATGGATGGCTGTCTAGCGGGAATGGTGAAGGTTTTCACTTCCACTCGTTGTATCGGATATTTGGCGGTCGTTCTGCTCAAAGTGTCACTGATGTCATTTCCCACTTTAGGTAACACTTCCACGCGTCGTACGTAAAGTCGGGCTTCTTCAATTTTGGTTTTGTACTCGTTTTCATGAGCCATCGAATGGAAAGCGACACTGCTTCGATTCACTCTCAGCCGGACATCCACCCCGTTCAGCAAATATTTCTCTTGCAACCACATGTCCAAATGCAATCGATCCTTCAGTTCTAAACTAAGGCTTTATGCAATTTTCTTTCGAAGCTCGAAAAATTCCATCTTTTGGTCTTCCCCAGCAACCGCATGCTGTTGAACTTGGTTTTTCCCAATGTGTCAGGTTTCCATACCACACAAGCATCCAGATGAGTGCTCTTTTCATCTTTTCCGTACGTCAAGAGATTTTCCAGGTACGCTCGGTAAGGGTAAGTATCCATGCTGCCACTGACCAGTTTGTAATTCAAATACAAATCCAATCCGCTAAACAAGGAATGCATGACATTCTTGACAGTAGCTACTCTGGCATCAGCAGGTTGAGCGGAATACTCGCCCGTTTTCTGAACTTTGACTTTTAGGTGCAAGTAACCGCTATTCAGATCGATGTAATCTTCGGGCTGTCCTTTGATTTCAAACTCGATAGAAGCTGAATCCGTCAAAGAGGAAATGGGATGAAATTCGACCCATTGGGATTCTTGCATCGTCATCATGATGGGTGGCATGGCAAACTTGGAACATGCGCAAGACTCTCGGTGCATCATTTCTCTCCCTGTTATTTAATAATCAGAAACGTCATATTCTCGGACGGTTCTTCTTTTCTTGGTGTTTCTAGCTCTGGGTATGTGAAGGCCTCTGGAGGGGTGTCTTCGTCGTCGTCTCTTTCTGTCTTGTCCTTGCTGTGGCGTCAGGAAAACAGGAATGACTGACTCGGCAGCGTCCAGGGCATTTATAGCAGTTTCTCTTCGGCCCAAAATGTCTTTTCCAGTTTGAAGCAAGACATTGTTGCCTGCTCTCAAGAAGGCTTCTTTCGGATTTTGTTTGTCGATGATGACATTTTGGAGAAATTCTTTCCTTTGCGTCAAAGCGGCATCTTTCAAGGCGTGCAATCCTCGTGTCACCATCGGTTTCAAAATCGGGGCCATCGAACGAAAGGCAGATTTGAGCATATTTCCTAAACCATGTCCTCGCTGTCGAGCGACTCCTCGGTACACTGGATGACATGAGTTACAAGTCGTTAGAGAATCGTTTTCGAAAATGGAATTTAACCGTGACTTTCCCTTTGGAGAATGGAATATTCTGTCCCAGATCTCCTTTTATAGCAATGTTGACAGTGTCGAAATACGACTTACTGACAGGCAAATAATGAGGATGTACAAACTCGCGGTGAACTTGATACGTGTTTCCGCCTTCCTCGTCATTCGTTGTGACAGAATTCACTTTCAAAGGAATGAGTCGCAGTAACGATGCGGATGTTTGTCCCACTACGTTGTACTCCTCCACATCAGAGTAATCAAAGATCAAATTCAATACTTCGTTCAATTCTACCGGCTGACGAAATAACTAATAAAATCGGCTGTTGCTGACAATGCTGATGTCAGGGGAAACCTTTCCATCAGATAAGGTGATCCTCTCTCCACCAAATAAACTGGGATGAAAAGTGATGGACAACGTTTGGGCATCCGAAAATTTCATCAGTAGGCGACGAGCCACTTTATGGTACTCAATGTTGACAGGTTTATTGTTTGGTCAGGGCTTTGCCAAACTGAGTGTCGAAAATAGTCGCAATCGTTTCCACCAAATGTTGACCATAAAAATAATAGCCTACGTCAATTTTCTTCTCATAGAGGCTTAGGGGAGAATTAGTTTTGTGATGATCTTTTGCATTCGTAAAAACCAGAATCGTTTTATCCAAGTTTTCTTGTACTTGTAGTATTCCCGATTTCGACCCAAAACTTCCTTTATTTTTCGGTGAGGTTTTGGTTTGTGTAGGGTAAATGATTATGACCAAAGCCACTTTCCAATGGGCATCGTGATCCAATTGGATGGCCTGAGGTAATATGGCCGTGAAACAGCACATAGTATTATGAGGAAACACATCAATAGAACTGTCACTGGGTAAAGTTAAGTGAAACTGGTTATTCATAATTCCAGAGTTCTGCTGTCCGAGGGGTCACTGGAGGTCAGAGGAGTGTCTCAAAGATGACTGTTGTTGTTTTGGTGGTGACTGTTGGGAGGGTGATTGACGTTGGTCGATAGACTCCCGTTGTGACCGTTAGAGTATTTCATGGAAGGATTGGGAAGAAGGTAACCAATGCAACTGCTCAGTAAAATGATCCACAATTGTTTGTCTCCTTGTTGCAAACTCAAATTGGCAATGGCAGCACCGATGATACAATACATCACAAAGATTTGGCAGAAAAAGACGATTTGCGTTTTAGGTACACGTTCTCCACACCACACCCACAAGGGTTGCTTTTGTTGATCTTGCACAGAAGAACTCGGTGAAGGACTGGTCACTGTGGTGGTTGAGGCTGTGCTGAAGGGCATGATGGTCACTTCTTTTTATAGTCGATGACTTGAGAAGCGTCGATCCAAGAATCAAAACTGGGAGGACATCCTTTCCAACGTACTTTGACTTCATTGACATGTCGTTTTCTCACTTTTCAGGTTCTTCGATCGAGAATGCTTTCGTTGTCGTACACTTCATCTTTTTGTTTGGTCACGCTTTGTAACTCGGGCAAGTAAAACGTTCCTTTTAACACTTCCCCGTTCATGTCTTCCAATTTATAGACAGCAGGATAACGGCCGTGCACTCGTCCAGTGACACGAAACAATTCGGTGGTCAAGATGGGGAAGTAAACTTTGTCGAAAGTGCTTTTGGTTTTGCCAATACGCACCCAATCTCCTACCGTAAATACTTCACCTTTCTTAGGGGTAGTCAAAGTCGGGGACGTAACAAACAGACCCTGATAGATGGTCACTTCGTTGTCGGGAGTCACTTCTTGGGGGGGGGGCACATCCGATTCTCCTATGTTAAGATTGGTTGTACGCTTGGACAAGGTGTAGTAAGACGTCAATGTACTTGAGAGTGTGTTGTTGCGTAAAATATTTCCACATGCGTTCTTTCAAGGTGCATTGAAAACGTTCCACGATGCTGACTTTGGTTTCGGGATTCTCGGTGGTGAAAAATGAATGTCTCGTTTCTTTAATTCTTTTTGGAAAGCTTGTCTCAGTTTCCCATTGAAGAGGGTGACGACCACTTTGTTCAACACCAGTTTTAAGGCTCGTACTAACTTTGCCATCGAAGAAGGTGACGACCACTTTGATTCAACATCAGATTTAGGGCTTGTACAGCAGCAGAGAGGGTGAACAGACCATTTTGGTTTCACATATGTTTGCCTGTATCATAAAGATATTTGACTCTTACAAAGCATTTATTTGCCGTTTTGTAAGCAACTACCATCTTACATCTTTTATGTAAACATAATTCTAATCCAAGTATAGGGTTCACCCTCTCTGCTTCTATCCCTTATTGTTAACTTTGATGCATGATGAATCAGATACAGGGTTTTCTCTTCCTTATAATTTAACAGATAAATATATTATAATGAACAACTGTAGGTGGTTGTTAAAGACTTCTGCACTCTGTAATAAACGATGTCGTGGAGAATATTGCGCTGCACATAATCAACTTGCGAAGAAATCTCCAGGACTGCAAATCTGTATCGGATGTGGATTGGCATCTCGTGCTGTTATATGTGCAAATGCGATGGTAACAAGTACAGCGCATTAACGTATTATTATCGAAATCGAATTCCACGGCGAGGTTTTATCAAAGATAATCCTCCAACTGTACGTGAATATTTACATAATCACGCTGAAATAACTCCTGTTATTGCTGACCAAGACGAAGATTTCAGAATAATAAACGAGCGGAAACAACGTGATGAGCAAGAGCGAGAAGAGTACAAGACGATCGAAGAAGCAGAACGAATAAAGAAGATCTGTAGAAAAT
This sequence comes from Megalonaias nervosa, assembly GCA_016617855.1. NCBI lineage: Eukaryota > Metazoa > Mollusca > Bivalvia > Unionida > Unionidae > Megalonaias > Megalonaias nervosa. The sequence goes on along the minus strand of JAECUM010007758.1, from coordinate 61,353 downwards.
TAAGATGTACCTAGAATAGTATATATCTAAACAATTCACCCTCTCTGCTGCTATAAATTAAACAGCCAGTATAAATATTATTAATAAATGAATATTGGAGAACCACATTCAGCTAGATTAGCTCGAGAGCGACTAGAGGCAATTAGAAAATATCTACCCGTCCGTGATTTAGTTAAACAACAACTACAATCACGTCAGGAGTCTCAGGTGGAATTTGCAGAAGGTACAGAACAATTATTTAAACCGATTATCGAACCAACAAAGAAAATTGTTACAGCAACTGAGGCAACACAGAAAGCTCTTGAAACATTGCCTGTTGATATTGCTGGTCATATTCAAGAAGCTCAACCTGGGATTCCTCAACCACAAACACAACCACAACAACCTAAACTAAGAACTTAGATAATAGATAAATTTACGCCTGAAGGTATCGCTGCTATCAGGGATCCAAAAAAATTAATTGATATTGCCGCATTTGGATATTATGAAAGACAAAAACATGTAAAACCAGAACATGTTAAATCTCTAAGCTCTGCCAATTGGATTAGGGATGTATATCGCATCTTTACTGGTATTCCAGAAATTAGATCTAATGAAGATATTATTAATTATAATGAATTTGATGAGGCTGTACATAAACATGTAGAAGAAAGAGCTAAACAAGTTAAACGACTATCACCATCACCACAACGATTACCACAACAGTTATCATCGTCACCACAACGATCACCACAACAATTACAATTTGAATCACCACGATCACCACCACAACAACTAATGGAACAAATAAAACAAAAAAAAAACTAGAACAAGATAAACATTTAGAAGAAATGATAAAACGATTTCAATCACCACGACAATCAGTTAGAACAACAGAGGAAGAATATCAAGATCCTGGCGCAACTGGAAGTGGTTTAGGAAGTGGCCTTATTACTTGTCCTAATAACATCCTTGCTGATGTTGTTGTTGTTGTTGTTGTTGGGGCTTAACGCCATTTTGCAGCACACGATAGGCTATGCATGGCGGCCAGTATTAATGGTGGAGGAAGAAACCGGGAAATCCCCGGAAAGAACCACCGACCAACGAGAAGCTACTGGCAAGCTTTCTCACATATCCACATTCGCCGAATCCTAGACTCGAACCCACGCAGAAAGAGGTGAGATGGCAGTGATCCGTAACGGAGAGCGCTTTAGACCACTCGGCCACTCGGGGCCCCCCTTGCTGATGTTGATCGACTAGAAATCCTCATTGGAGGAAAACGAGCTGGTAATAATTCCCCAGAAATCATTAATGAAGTAGCTGATATTTGTAAACGATTATTTACAGGTGGAATTATGGATATTAATGTATATCGGTCCCTCATTAATGAAATCGCGGATGACTACCATAGTGACTAAGTCACTGGATTGAGTATATAATTAAATACAGTTATTATAATAAAATGATCGTACATAGTACTCAACGTGGACCAACCATGGTCAGGGCAGTAAATTCTCGATTGCCAGTATACAAAACAACCTACGGAGATGGACTAGGCGATATTGTTCAGGGTCTGTTTAGAAGGATAGCCCCAAAAGCAATACCGATTGCAAAGCAACTGGGAATGAAAGCTAGTGATATTATTCGTGAAAAAGGTATTGGTGCTGTTGGTGATGTTGCTAGTAAAGCATTCTCAGCAATCAAAGATAGACTAGCAGGATTAATACGACGAAAACCTCAACTTGTAAAATTACCTAGCACTGAAGTAATGCCTGCAAATATTAGTAAAATAATAAATCAAGCTGCTAATCAAAAACTAGCAGAGTTGGCTGATGTACCATTATCAGAAAAAGAAAAAAATATAACCGCTAGTCTCATAGCAGGAAGTGGTATTCGTTTTAGACGATAATAATTATAATAAAGATGTTCAAACGTATATCTGATCCAGCGTTCGACATGGATGCACCAGTACTCAAGGATGAGTCTGTGCGTGATTATCAATATTATTCTTATGACGCTCGAATGCCAAATCAGCCTGGAAGGGTTGAACTGCAAGTTCAGGATACAAGCAGATATTTCTTACCCGCTGAGGCGTTTATTGAGGTAGAAGGTGAGATTTTAAAAGCAGACGATACTGCATATGGAGACGATGTTAGTGTTGGTTTTGTTAATAATGGTATTATGGCGTTATTTAAAAGCGCAGCATATGTCATTGATGGACGAGAGATTAAGATCTGTCATGAAAACGTCGACGTTGCCACGATGATACTTGGTCTTGCGCGATATAGCGATGATTACTCAAGATCAGCTGGTCCATCAATGATGTTTGCAAAGGATACTTCTAACCACGCTGAGTATAAAAACGTAACACTAAATGCAGCTGGTGTAGTTACAGCGATGAATCCAAATTACAATTTAGGATTTGCAACACGTCGAGCAATGTTACAAGGAAATAGAAGACCGTTTTCATGTGCAATTCCGTTGTCACACATCTTTGGATTTTGTAGAAATGTTAGAAAGGTTATTTTTGGAGCTAAACATACAGTTGTACTATTTCGAAAAGGTGCCGACGATGATGCATTATGGCACGTTGAAGGAGTTGATGATGATGCAACTAGAGCACTTCATGGTAAAGTAGTACTAACAAAACTTTCTTTATGGATGCCGATGATGACTCCAACAATAGCTGAAGAAGAACATTTACTTTCTTTTATGAGCCAAGGTGGTAAATCAACGCTGTCATGGTTGACCATGACAAAAGATGCTTTTCAAAGCAACATTAATGGTTTATTTACTTGGCAGATAGCATCACAGCAAGGTGTTTCTGCACCACGGCATATATATATCGCGCTTCAAAATACTGCACGAATAAATAATCAAACACAAAGTAATATGATATTTGATAAACTCGGTGTTTCTGAAGTTTCTTTAAGAACCTTCTGAAGAAGTGTTGCTAAATTTTGAAAATAATCATGTAGCACGGGCTTATCATCGATTAATGACATTTATGGGACGTGATCAGAATATCGATTCTGGTTTACAAATATCACAGTTAGATTTTGCAACCTTATATCCGATTTATTACTTTTCGCTGGAACATTTAGATTTAACCAGACAATCAGTCGTTGACATAATCTTTCGAGCTCGCGTAAAACGAGGAGTTATCGCTAATTATAGAGCAATAGCCGTTATACTTAGCGATAAGACGATGTTACTTGAAGGTGTTGGTGGACGAATGAGAGTCGTTGATGCCCCAGTAGAAAATATGTAACACGTAATTAGATCATCTATAATAATTATAATGTCATATCATCACGTTAGTGTTACCCTGACTCCTGGTCAGATTAAAAGGCTACAATCAGCATCAAAAAATAACCGTGGAATAAAAATGTCGATAAAAAAAGAACAGATGAGCGGTTCAAATAAATTATCGTTGACCGAGCGTCAATTCAGAAGCTTCAATGAAGCCAAAAAATCAAATAAAGGTATAAAACTTAATCTTTCTGCGGGCGCCATCAAAGACATCGCTAAGACGGGTGGTATATTTCCACTTCTCGCAGCTATACCAGCATTAATAGCCGCTGCAGCCCCAGCTGTTGCAAAAGCAGCTGCATTAGGCGCTGTTGGAACCGCTGCTGGAATGGCATTAAAGAAAGCAACCGGACAGGGAATAAGAAGAACATCCAAAAAAAAGGGAAGAGGTCTAAGATTACCAGGGACCCCATATTCTTACGGAAAGGGTCTAAGACTTCCCGGGACAGTTTACTGATATCGCCTATGTCCAATTTTGATTTACTCGACGCTGCTAAAAAACTAAAAATAAAAAACTTTAGAGGTGTTTTTATGCGCGATCAATTACCTAGAACTGCTAGCAGTTCTGAAACTGGCATTATTAATCTCGATAAAAACTCTGGACCAGGCACGCATTGGGTTGGATATGCAATTGATCCACGTGGAATTATTTATTTCGATTCATATGGATTAGCGCCACCTAAGGAATTTCTTCATTATGTCAGCAATAATATTGCTCCAATTTGGTATTCAACGTTACCAACACAAACATTAACTGATCCACCAATATGTGGTCGTGAAGTACTTAATGTACTTGATGCTATATCAAAATCAACAAAACCACCTCATAAAGTCGTGCATGAATATACCACATTGTCACATTTAAACAGACATTGATAAATATAATGGTAGATATTTACGGAAGATCTACTCGTGGTAAAGCTCAGCAGCAAGCTGATTTATCTAAATACGCAACTATTGATCAGCTCAGAAATGAAATCGATGATTTATTAAATATTACAAGTGTGGATCAAAATGAAGTCGTTGTTTTTCAGGATAAACAAGGACGATTAAAAACGAGTAACATACAACTGCCAGATGTGCTCATACGAATTCCTACCGCAGTTGTTGATAATATCGTTATTTTCTCCGATCAAGGTAAAATACAAGATTCTGGTAAGTCAGTTAACGATTTTATCAAGCGAGCTGGTGATTCATTCACGGGTTACATTATCATGAATCGAAATAAAATTATAGACCTTGGAAATCCAACCGTAGATACAGACGCCGCAACAAAAAAATATGTCGATGATCAAGAATCTAAGTACGTGTTAGTCAACGGTGGTATAATGCGTGCATTTCTCAACATGAATAATAATGGTATTAATAATCTTAGAACACCAGAATCAGATTTTGACGCTGAAACGAAGAAATATGTAGACGATAGCAACATTCCTATGACAACTTCGTTAGCTACTATCAATAATGAAATGACCACACTCAATGGTACCTTTACTAGACACGTGGAAACGTTTTTAAATTTTCATAGAAACATAAACAAAACCATTAAAGATTTTTTTTGGGAACAACCAACCGTTGACATAAAACTAGCCGATGTTAACATGAAACTCAATGATATTGTTAGTGGAATACCTAATATTGTTAAAAAAAACTAATCTGATTAAAATTCCATACGGACAAATTAAAAATATCGTGTACACAGTAGTATCAGGATCAACAACATGGACACCGCAAAATAAAACTCTCGAACATACCGCAGAAGTAACTGGGTTATACAGGTTATCTATGTACGGTTCGGAAATTACTGCGGCAACTTCATTATCACCGAATGTATATCATAATCCTCTATTGGTGATGCTAACCAAGAACATCAAAGAAACCTTTACGTTAACATCAACGGAAATACCTCCGAGACGTTACTGGTGGAGCCTAGAATTCGTAGCTGAATCTTAATTAAATGAAGTTGTTAGTATAATGAATCAAGTGACTGAGTCACTTATCGACGTTCAACGTCACAGATACGCTCAAGTATGTGAGTGTCAAACCAAACTAAAAAATATCATCGACGATTATACAGTAAAAGTAAAAAAATATCGCAGACGTATGGTTGTCATTGATATAATCGTTTACTCAGTTTCCGCTGTTGTTGCTGGATCCGGATTATTGTTGTCAACGATAACAATGACAGCGCCTACAGTTATAACAATCGTCGTTTCAACGGCAACAACATGCGCAGGTATTTTCAGTATTATCGCTAAGAAGATAGCTACATGTACAAATGATAAATTGAACGAGTATATAATAAAATTACACACAGCAGCAGCGGCGTATTCTAAATTATCATCGTATCTTTCTGCGTATCTCAGCGATGGTAAAATATCTGATGAGGAGTTCGCAACGATATTGAAAACCTATGATGAAGCATTCAGAATCGCTGACAATAATCAAGGCGAATTAAATAATAACAAAAATAATAATGACTGAGTCTTCAGCAGTGTCGCGAGAATTACGTCAACAGATCGTCACTAATACAACACCGTCAAAAACTACAATGATTTCATTAAGTTCGACCAATCCTGAGTTTAGCGTTAACTTTCCAACCGCAATTCCTGCAAAAGAAATAGCATTAGCACAGTTACGGGTTTATTATAGCTGGCCTAATATTAGATTAAAACCATTTGGTGGACTACAGCCAAATAATTCATTAGTATTCGCAAATAAGAATAAACCTGATGGAACTCCTGATTGGCAAGTAGTTAGTATTCCAACTGGCAGTTATCAAATAGAACAGATCAACGATGAATTTCAACGTAGAATTAAATCCATTACAGGAAAAGAATCCAAAACAGCGATTACTGTTTACGAACCAATATTATCAGCGGCGATTGAAATAAATTCCCCTGATTATCTCGTAGACATTTATCAAAGTTCCATCAGATCTGTGTTAGGATGGCCTGATGTTCCTCCTGTTTATAATGGAATTCTAGAACCAACCAAAAATGAATTTCTCACAACGGAAAAAAAAATTCATTAAAGATCCAGAATATCGAAATAAAAATCCATGGTCTTATATAACATTTGAATTTAATCCAAGCAACGATAGATATTACTTTACTGATTTCGACGGTCAAAGGATCCCTAAGATAACTAGATCAGCATTTAATGTTATCAGAGACGCCAGGACAAAGATTGAGAGAGAGATTGTTGATGAAGAATTTTTTAAAGAATTTTTAGATCTTCTTAAGCCTGAATACGATAAAAAAACTTAATGATTTAAGAAATTTATTTATTTCATTACCTCAACATTATGACGATGGTGTAAAAAATCAGATAATCGAGTCAATAAAACATTTAAATAGGATCCTATTTGATTTATACATCGCCAATCGAAGTATTATAAACGTTGCGACTAAATTCGATAGAGATGTTTACACATCTCCAAAACTTAAGCAATTATTCCTTGATCATTACAAAATAACAGAAAAAGATTTACAAACATTTATAATACCAGATTTAAATAACGCTGAAATGAAGAAAACACTCAACGATGTCATTGATGAATATTTCCCTAAAATACATGCAGCGTGGATAAAAATAGCCCCACCACCGGTTATTCTTAAACATAACAACGATCCACACGGTGGAGGCCGTCATATCTCACCTGATATTGTTAATATAACATCAACGATCGCGGTCAATCTAGTATGTGATGTAATTGATGGCAGCTATCAAGTAGACCTTGAGAAATCTAGCCAGGCCCAGCAAGGATATATATTATACTCATTCAGTCCTCAAGCTCCGCCTGGGTGGTTAATTGTATCTGAACCAATTAACCCCGTTTATCTACGTGTAAATAATCCGTTATTGTCGAGAATAAATTTCAAACTTATTGACCAGACAGGATACATTTTGGCTCTACGAGGAGAATCACTTAATATTAATTTGTATATACGCTCGTAGAGTAAAAATTGCAGTCGTCGTACTTATACTAATGGAACCCAACAGTACATGTGATAGTGCACCAACATTGTTTTTGATAATAATAAGTATTTTTACATATTGTTCGTTTAGCGAATAAATTCTTTTGCAATCGTCGCATTATTCAGAAAATATTATAGATCTGAAAAAATTTACTTGTTTTATGTTATTTTTGCTTGTTTTTTAGTCAAATTTCTAATTTCGTACGCGTCAAGCCCCCAGGGTTTCTCTAAATGATTTTCGTTGATTTTTGGGCACTTTTCATGCAAAAAACGAGGTTTTTGAACAAAATCAGCGAATCTAAATATTTTAATCAGCACAACATGCTCTGATTTGTAACGTCATTGCTTGTAGAATCCTTGGCAGGTCTCTATCTAGACATTTATTATACATTTTCTCTCAAAACGCAGATAAAAATTATTTTTTTCACTGTAATTGATTATATAATGAAGCGCGATAACTCTGCTCTGTCTCTGTAGAGCAAATTAAACGATTATCTCCCTTGTAATACATGTTATTTATAATCGAGTTATTTCAGTCTCTATACAGACAAGATATATATCGTTTTAAAATAATTATTTAGTGATCTATCTGTTCTCTGTAAGCATCGCTGTTAGTAAAGCAGCAATTTGTAACAGAGAGAGATATTGATGCATATTTTGACTCTGATAACCTTAAATTCACGTCGTTTTATACAATGCGCTGAATCTCAAATCAAGGTTATTTTTAGCTCGTGTAACACATGTATTATTTCCGTAACGAACGATAACTTATGCAGAAGATATAATATTTTATACAACACTGCATAAAATATGTTTGAAAAATTAAAGTAAATTCACGTTACAGTTCTACAATAACTGATTTTATTCAGTATCTTGTTGAGTTAGCTATATAATAATTTTAAAACGTATATATTTATGAATTGGGAAGGTGGTGCAATGGTATAGTATTGTGTTCTCGTACTCAAGGTTCGTGGTTCGAGACTCGTGACTGCCACTTGGCGGCGTGGGCGATTTTGATGCCGTTTTTTAATTGGGGGGCGCAAGCAACCTTTGAGATTTCATGTACCCCTCACCATGTTGAACAACGTGGTGAGTGCATTTTTGCATTTACCCGGGGTTTGATTTGGAGGGGGGTTTACATGAAATCGTAATGCCTAGACTCTGTGTCTATGCGCTTGCGCCTCCCAAAATAAACAGTAGGGTGATGTGAGCTCGTGACCTTGTGACCTCACTGAAGGGTACCCACACAGGGGCATTCAGAAAGAATGTCCGCTGGACCAAAAAGTCTCAATAAGATGCCTGTGGACCATAAGACAGGTCTTAACCATGAAGAGTGCCCATACAAAAAAAAAATCAGGCAATAGATGCCATATAAAAAAGGGACTCTTAGGATCTTATTGGTAAAGGCTTTACCAGCAGAAGGGACCCCAGTGGAATGGTAGACCGAATGTCATCGCTGCTGTTTATTTTTGATAAAATAAAGACCAAAGTTAATTTTTTTTTATTTTAAAGAAGTAAGTATATATATAATGAACTATGAAAACATTAATGATATTATTTCTGCTATTGAAAAATTAAAACATGACGGAATAAAGATATCTGATAATCTTGATCCTCAGAAAATTATGTGTGATTTTGAATCATTACAGCAACGAAAATTTGAAAATAAATACACATTACCTTCCAATTACAGATTCGTGAAGTCAATTTATCAGTCTATGTTAGAAACTTTGGCAATGGTAAACGACACACAGGTAAAGCTATTTGCACCTCTTGCACGTTCAATCGAAAACATAAGAACTGAATTGTCTCGTGAATACGAAAGAAAAAAGATTATGGACAATCGTATAATGCAATTGAGAAAGATTATGTTATCTGATTCTGTCAAAAGTGACACTGAGAGCAACGACAGTGAAGGTGGACCTATAACTGTGGTGATTGCTAAACAAAAGCCTTGGCAAAATTGACAGTCGAAATATATACAGTAAAAATTTATTGTTTTGAAGAGTTATTTGACGTATTCAAATATTATCTGCTGGTTGTATTTTATTGAATATGCAGATTTGTATGTTTTATTTGCAACAAATTGTACCGATCGTGGATGTATGCCAAAATATCTGCCTGCTGCGTTTATTGATGGGAAAGTTATTTCTTGGCCTGTTTCTGCATTTATGGATTTAATAGCTCTCTTTTTGAATACTTTACACACTCCTGTATTTCCACGTCTAGAATTCTGACTCTGTGTGGTAACTTGCAGATTAGATAAATGATTATTCTGGGGATTCCCATCAAAGTGGTCAACTACAAGTCCGTTTTTAATCAATCCAAAATAACATTCAAAGATGAACCTATGTGAGAAATAATTTTTACCTCTACCAACACTGAATCTAAAATAACCTAATTTATCTAGACTACCGACTGGTTTTTTTGATCGGCAGTTCCTGATCACGACATCACGAGACGATTCATAATTTTTGATGATCGGATGTGCTACAAATTCGTTTTGCTCCATTTATATAATAATATTATTTGTCTAAATCATTATTTTGAAATCTGGCCAGATAATCCATTGCGGTTTTTATAGGGGATTTACCTGACAATGTCAAGATATTATATTTTTTGTCATAATAACGTTTCAGTTCTCTATATTTTTTACCGCCGCATTTTACACATAACTGAGTTTTTCCTCTGACTCCAATACCACACTGAACACATGGTTTTGGTCCTGTACTTCCATGTTTGACACTCTGCATGTGATTTCCGCAGTATTCGTTTACACATGGTTTATCACAATGAGAGATATGTCCAAGTTTAAGCCAAACGTACTTATTCCTTGTTTGAATCATTATATATATACTAAAATTCAATTTAAATATTTGTCTTAATTATAATGGAGGAATTATCCGAAGTTGAACCTTTTAGACCTAGATTTGATCTTGACAGACTACCAGAATATAAATTTAATGTTTCGATGCAAGATCTAGCTTTAACGAATGCGGATATAACTAAACGTATCCGTGAAGCCATAAAGGAATTTCGTGACGATGGTGCGGCTCATGTGTGGTCAACATTCAGGATCGGAAATACTGTTAATATGATGAATGACAAACGAGGAAAAGTAATTATTAACCACCTTGATAATCAAAAATATTTTATTTTAATAAAATTTATTGTAAGTACAGATGACGATATTGGATTATTCGTGATAAGCGTGATCCAGTCCATGTACAGTCGGGAAATAATATTGTTCACTTAAATAATAAATCCAAACCTCGAATACTGACTGGTATTGATCAGCCGTATTATGAACGAAGGTATCCTGTGACTGCTGTTGTCTATGCAATATATCCGCTGAATGATAAACCTAATGTTGCGGATCTCAAACCGATGAGACTGTCAAGAATAAACTGTGTCGTTGAACGAGTTACAGAACATTTTACAAATGCGATACGTGGTAATGGCTTGACAGATTTACGACGTAAAAAAGTAAATACATGGCAGAAACAGTTAAAGATACTGGAGCATCTATTAAAGATGTTGCTGAGCTGGGAAAGCTATTGAAATTTTCAATAACAGTGAGGACGTTAACAGGAGAGATTTTGTATAAATCAAAATATGAATCAAGAGGAGCTTCGATAGATATCGTTGATCATAACGCACATGCATGGACTAATGCTGTAACAATATTTCCACGAGACAGAACGGTTAAATTTTATGGTGGTCATATATTTGATTTTATCAGAAATATCAGTAAAAGTGATCCTGTGTCTGTTTGGTTACTTCAAAGTTCAGAACATGATTACGATCAATTTGTACGGCCTAATGGTGATATTTATCGTACAGAATCTCTTCATGAAGAAATGAGAAATCTTGCGCTGAAATATACTTTTGACGATATCAAGGTTGGAGAATTATTAAATAATTGTTTTACCGTACCATCGGTTGCTGCCCATTTCGCTCAGGAGAAAAATTCATGGAAACCGACACGATCGGAATTTCTTGAAGATGTCCAGAAAAGTTGTATAGAATATGGACACGGTGGATTATGGAATACTAAATACGACTATAGTGACGTTATCTCAGTTGATATGGTAGCATGTTATCCTGGGAGTTTTCTTAGATATGGAGAATGTTCTAAATACTTTAAGAGATTTGGACATCCATCACATGAGATGACCAGAGTTGCGATAAATGGACCCTTACCAGATTTTGACTTAACCGGATTTGCCTATATAGAATCATTCGAGTTCACAGAAGATCTCCATGCTATTACTTATGTTTGGTTTGGAAGACATTTTTCAGAAAAATGTTGGGTTCCAATAGTACTATTGCGATATATGCTTGATGCCGGAATTTTAATATCGTTGAGAGCAAATGAAGCAATTATATCGTATAGTCCACAGAAGCAAGTTTGGTTACCAGAACCTGTCGATGATGCCAGGAAAGAATTTCCTGATCTTGACGAACATGATGAAAAACTTGCAAAAGATCTTGGTAGAAAGATAATCGGTAAGTTTACTCAAGGTAGTTCATACGATTATAAACGACACTGTACAAGATTGATTATGGACGATGCTGAACTAGATTTTATAATCGCTGATACAACAGAAAAAAACACATTTATAAGCCGATGTAATGCTTATTTATCAGATGGGACCAAAGTAGGTACGATTGTGAGCTATATTGATGGCGACTCACCGCAATTTACTCATTTAAGATCTTCGATGCTAGCCTATGTTTCCATAAATCTATTGTCAGTAAATAGATTTCCTCGTTACGCTGTCAGAGTTGCTACGGATTCATTTTATATACATAAAAAATATAAGGATTTATTAAAACCGCTACTCGGTAATGGTGAATGGGGAACATGGAGGATAAAGCAAAAAATATACTTAGTTATTCTGAATCTGCCAACGTTGAAATTAAGGAAATATATTACAAAAATAATAATCAAGTATCAAAGTCATCTGCACCATCTGTATACGATCCTGTGGCTAGACATAAGACTGTTTATCATAATGGATGCGGTGGTTCAGGTAAAACAACTCGTGCGATTAAATTATTCATGAATAATAATTCAGATATAATTGTTTTGACACCTACACATAAATTAGCCAGGGAAATAAAAGAACGAGGAGTAAAATCATGTACATATCATAGTTTCTTTACATGGTGCGGAGACACATGGACTCCTGAGCGAATGGGTGAGAAGTATATTCCTAAGTATATTATATGGGACGAGGTAGACACGGTGTCGTTAGAAATATTAAAGATATTCCTTGAATGGTTATTGACAAAGAATACTGCGGTGATAATGTGTGGCGATCATGGTCAACCACCACCCTTTGTTGGACAATCTCCACATGAATGGCTGAAGAATAATGTAGATTATTATGAAGAAGTAAATGATGACTATAGAGCTATTGATGAACCGCTGAAAGAATTTAAAAGATTATTCAGACTACAGCCAGATAAAATACAATGTGAGATAATGCGTAAAGTAATTCCAGAGACTAATATGAATGATTTTTTGAATTTGATTTGATAGTTGCAAGTAGAAAGATAGTTCGTGATGAACTACAGGAGAAATTATTTCTGTTACATAAAAAAAGTTTTCAGATCTACCTGTATCTTTGTGTTATCGCCCAGCAGATACTCGACGACAGAATATTGAAGTTGAAATTCCTGGTGCCTTGGTTCCACCAAGGATACAAAATCTTGTACTGAATGATATTGTTTTGGTTGCTGTTGATGTTGTTGAGAGTGCATTGAGCATGGATAAATCGCCGTGGACGTTAGGATACGCTATAACGATCCATTCTTCACAGGGGTTAACTATCTTTGATACAAATATCTGGATTGTAGATGATCGGATCGAATGGTCGAATTAGTCTATCTCGCAGTATCTCGTGTCAGAAGAATATCTCAATTACATAGGGTTATTATAAATTTTACAGAAAATAATGATCAAACTGTTAATAATGACATAATAAGAAAAAAACTATCTGGTTATAAACAATGTGACAAAAAAAATAATCGTGATTTTGATATCGATACTGAATTTATTATAACACTAAAACAACGACAGAATAATCATTGAGCAAGCTGTAACTGTAATATGTTGTGGCAATATTCGAATAATAATATAAGACAATTTACCGTAGACAGAATTAATAGTGATCTTGGTCATATACGTGATAATGTGATGCTAACCTGTCTTGAATGCAATCGACGTAGAGGTTCTGGTTATGTAATTGTATGTGGTGGTAATTGTGTATCCGCAGGAATTACTTGTAACTGTTCACGCACAAATCCACGTTGAGGGGCTGTCGAATCTAGTCTGTAGATTGGAGGTCTACCAGTGGATCTAACCACGCTAGAAATTGTATGTGTAGTCACGCTCCAGATAGGATCAGTTGCTCTTTTTTTTACCACCTTCAAGTTCACCAGGTTAATATAAATATCTTACAGTTACATTACCTAATACTGGTTGTTCACGGTGTTGTCCGTTATCGCTACGGGGTATATATTTTTTTGTAATTGTATTAGAAGGTTTCATGGAAGTTGCACGAGTAATTTCATTATTTAATGCAGCTATCACACTTGGTAACCTTGCAACCCATTCACGAGATCGCTCACCGGACTTAAAGTTAGTAGATATTTCCTTTGCGTATTGATATCCAAATAATCGCTCAGCAAGTGTTCGATTAAATCGTTCAACGATTGCCTGATCACGATGAATTTCAGTATGTCCTCGTCTGATTTTAACGTTATGTCGCTTCATCAACGATGACACTGCACCAAGAAATTCTTTGCCAGGATCAACCTGTAATAGCTGTGGCCATCGTAGACCACCACGTTGATAAATTCGCTCAAACGCAGATGCAACTTCAGATGCTGTCTTTGTTGATAATGGTTCCGCTTCTTTATATCTCCTTGCAACGTCAACGACAGTTAATGCGTATTTGTATGTGCGTGATTTTCGTCCACGTGTTTTAACAGTATCATGAGGTAAAAACAAAATATCTGCTTGATGAACTTCATTGGGAGTACTGACATCAAAATGTGCGTATTGAATTTTTTTAGGTGGACGAAGATAGATTTGCCATATTGCCTGTCGTGCTAACCACGCTGCAGCAACAACGCGTGAGACTTTTGCTGCTTCAGCAAGTTTAGTAATCGCTGCTTTGCCTCTCCAATATCCTCTCGGGGAATAATAAATGGATTCCATTATAATAGTTATATAATTAATTACCAGCTCCTAAAATTATTTTACCTTTCATGGCAGTTTTTACTAGAAAACTAGCGAGTTTTTCTCTAACAGATTTATTAGGTATAGAATTTAACACATGAATCAATTTTACATCTGCGAGATGCCGTTGCTGCAAATCTTTACTTTTATAAGCAACATCATGAACATGACATGCTTGATCAATCTTATTTACTGGATGCTCTCCTGGTCTTGGTTGATCTTAATCATCAAGTCGGATATCAAGTCGAGTTCCAGGACCACAATAATTATATCCAGGAAGATGTTTCTCACCGGGGTATTTAGCCCATGGAGCTCCTGACAATTTCCCTAATGAAGCGGCTATATCTCCACCCGACACTTTGTGTCTGGAGATAAATTTATATTTTTGTGTGCCACATTTTACACATTTACCTGTAATTGCAAGTCTTTTATTTTTTGATGTTATCGTTGTCAGTCCAGTGGTGGATGTGGGTACTCTGCATCGAACACAATATAAACTCATATTATTTATTATATGGATATAATTGATTTCTCAGCGACACGAAAACAAGAACCAGTAAAACACCATCCAGCGCTTCCGAATTCTATCAGAATGATTATAATAGGTCCATCTGGATCTGGTAAAACACAATTATTACTTAATCTGATAATGAGGTGGATGAAGTGGGACAGATTATATTTAGTGGCACCATCTGTAGATGATCAAAGATGTTATGAAGTACTTAAAGATTTTAATCAAAATGCAAAATTATTGAATGAAGATGGCAACGATATTGTTGATTTTATCACCGATATTGATGAAGCCCCATCCGTAGATGACTTAGATGGATTCATTAATAATCGCGTAGTATATGATGATGTGATGCTGGACAAACAATCAAATCCAGCTAGAATATTTTCTCGAGGTAGGCATAAAAATACTGACGTGATTTATGTTACACAACGATATACGCAAATACCTAAGGTAATCAGAGATAACTGTAATATTTTGGTTGTGTTTAATGGAGCAGATAATTATACTTTACAGAATATTTATTATACTTGGTGTTCAGGGGATATGGATATGATTAAATTTAAAAACTTCTTTTCAAAAGCACAAGCTGTTCCGTTCGGATTTATAACAATAAATCTACATGACCCAAGATCCAGATATCGTATAGGTCTGGATAAAATCTTTGGTTAATTTATAGCAGCAGAGAGGGTGAATTGTTTAGATATATACTCTTCTAGGTACATCTTAATTTTCTACAGATCTTCTTTATTCGTTCTGCTTCTTCGATCGCCTTGTACTCTTCTCGCTCTTGCTCATCACGTTGTTTCCGCTCGTTTATTATTCTGAAATCTTCGTCTTGGTCAGCAATAACAGGAGTTATTTTAGCATAATTATGTAAATATTCACGTACAGTTGGAGAATTATCTTTGATAAAACCTCGCCGTGGAATTCGATTTCGATAATAATACATTAATGCGCTGTACTTGTTACCATCGCACTTTGCACATATAACAGCACGAGATGCCAATCCACATCCGATACAGATTTGCAATCCTGGAGATTTCTTCGCAAGTTGATTATGTGCAGCGCAATATTCTCCACGACATTGTTTCTTACAGAGTGCAGAAGTCTTTAACAACCACCTACAGTTGTTCATTATAATATATTTATCTGTTAAATTATAAGGAAGAGAAAACCCTGTATCTGATTCATCATGCATCAAAGTTAACAATAAGGGATAGCAGCAGAAAGGGTGAACCCTATATTTGGATTAGAATTATGTTTACATAAAAGATGTAAAATGGTAGTTGCTTACAAAACGGCAAATAAATGCTTTGTAAGAGTCAAATATCTTTATGATACAGGCAAACATATGTGAAACCAAAATGGTCTGTTCACCCTCTCTGCTGCTTGTACTAACTCAGTGCTCGATTTGGAAGTCAATGGCACGACCCAGGCAAATTTGGAAAAGACGTCGATGACACAAATATATATTTGTAGCCACGATTGTAGGTGGCCAAATGAGAAGCATCGGTTAAATCGGCTTGCCATTGATGATCGATGCTCTCCACTCGGTTGCGATTTCTGGAAAACTTTCGTCGAATGGGTTTGTTGAATCTGTACATGGCTTGTTCTTGTAACCATCGTTGCACTTGAGGTAAACGGACAATTTTGAGTCGGCTTTTGGCAGCACGATACAATTTCTGAATTCCACCGTAACCCGCAAGTTGGGATGGATCGTAGTAAATGCTGGCTAACACATTCTCCATCAGGACTTTTTTAAATATGTCACCCACTCTTCACTGATGATACTATGGATGGGATGAGGTGGTGGTGTTGTAATGGGATTTACGTGTCCGACGTGCCACGGGAGTGAAGTCGAGGATAGTGGTGGTGGTGGTGGTGGTAATGGGATGACTTTTGTCTTGCTTTCTTTCTTCACTTCTTTCTTCTTGACTGCTGTCGAAGGATGAGTGGACGTCATCTTTTTAACCCAAGGTTTAAGCTGTTCTCTTTGGGGTGTGGGGGAAGGGGTCAACCAGGACGCTGAAAACTTACTATGGGTGCTCAAGGTGCTTGAAAGACTTCTCGTGCCTCTTCTTCCTCGGGCATCTGTGGGGCTGCGTTTCTCTTGGTCACTGGGGGTGGTGATGGACTTTTCATCAGGGTCTTAAAATCTTTCAGAGTCGGTCGAGCTGTTTTGTCTGAAGGTTTCTGGAGACAGAGTTGAAGTCGTTGGAACACTTGACCATACCGTTGCGATTTTTCCGTTTTGACAAATCGCTGAGATCCATCAACGATTGCAATTCGTGTTGTAACTGCAACATATCGGTCAAATGAGGATTGGGATGTAAATGTGGAGTGCGTTGTTCGTGCCAAAGATGGAATTCCATCCATTGTTTGTAAGACATTAAAGTCAGTTTTCGTCCTTCCATCAGATTCCAAAGGTCACGTCTGAGATCTTTTGACCCCAGTGGCTCCTTTTATCTTCTTGATCCTTTTAATCTTTGAGCCATTTGCAAAGCAGTAGCTCCCACCAGTCCTGTAAGCAGGGGTGCCAATGTGACTTTTAATATGAGTGCTAACAACAGTTGCACAAATCCTCCGCGCGGTACCAACATCTTTTTCTTTTGACGGATGGGTGTTTTTTATCGGAGCATTTGGCGAGGAACGTGTCGATGTTTGGCTAAGCATTCTTTCTGATGTGGAGGCAATGGTATCGCTCTTTTCAAGACATTCAGACAACATTCGAACACGGCATCAATGACGTCTTTGGAGGCGGATTGAATAATATGTTTTCGCATGGGTGGAGGGGCTTTGGACAGGACGGACAACACGTCCCAATATTTGGCAAAACGAGGAGGCAGTCCATTCCTTCTCTTTCCTTTGCGGATAGAAGAGGGATGACTTCTGGGCGGTGACATCTTTGTTTGTTTCTTCCCGGGCAGACACAAAACATTTACTGAACATCGATGACTTGGTACATGGTCTTTAATCGTATTTGTTTTTAGTACGTCTAAGGGGGGTGTAACCAGTCTTTTTGATCAACTCTTTTGACTATCCCTTCGTCAGATATGTGCCGACATTTTTCCTATATCGCCAAACAATCCTCCCCTTTGGCTACTCTTTTTTTTTCCTTAGTCGAGTGTGCCTTTTCTGGGGTAGACGTCGATGCTTGGCTAAGCGTTTTTTTTTCCGATGATGAGACTGTCCTTTTCGTTTTCCTTTTCCTTTTTGGACAGGAGAACGAAGATGGTGATACGCAGTTCTTTTAGGGAACCTTCTGGCGTTCAGAAGCATAAAAACACTCCTCCACATCGTTTGCCACAGGTTTTCTTTAACGTGGAATGCGTCGCCACTGATTGTCTTAACGTCGTATTAACTTAATGACAGGAATCACATGGAGATGCTCGCAACCGACTATATTGGGACAGTTGTTGCTTGGATAAATCCAGTAAATTCTGTAACATACCCGATTTCTCTTGGACTTTGATTTTCGGGGAAGGTACTTTGTGAGCAGCTGTCTTAGCGGCTAAAGAGGTGGAGGAGAATGAGAGTGTCAACTCTGGAGAAGAAGTTCTTGGAGACACGGGTTTCCATTGTTTCATCAAATTAGGAAGAACGGGAGTCAAGTTGGGCTTGGCTGGCATCACAAGAACGGAGACGTGGGAGAACCTAAGGCTACTAAACACGCCGTTACCGTCGCTGCAGGTCGTGGTTTGGGCATGTAAGGTTGCACTGTGGCCGCAGTGCCTCTCTTGCGGGTAGAAGCTGTTTTCTGGGGTCTTTTCTGCTGTCTTTTCTTTTTTTTTTCTGGGGACATTTCTTTTTCTGAGGCTGTGACCTGGTCTTGACACCACTGCTCTTTTACTTCTCGGTCCGTTGGGGTTGGAGACAGGCTTATTTCTTGGGGATGACTTTGGGGGTATTGGGATCCCATTCTAAGAGGGAGCGAAGGAAGACACCTCCTAAAGTACCGCTACCTCCAGGTTTCAAAATGATTTGCTTTTTGGTTTGAGTGTCGATGCGAGGATCTGCCATTTGCGTCAAAGCGACTTTGTTTCTGTCAAAAAGCGCTTGGTTTGATGTGGAATGTGAATGATGCCTTGCAATAATTGACATGCTGTCACCGTAAACAATCGTATGACTTCTCTGAGACTGGCTTCTAAGACACGAGCACGTATTTGTGGATGTTTTTCGCGAGTGATGCCGTGCAAGGCACGAATATATTTTGACGGGAAGATGAGACTGAAGGGACGTCATGTTGACGATGTGTGAGACAGACCAAAAGTGTCCGAGGTTTTTATAGATTTTTTTTTTGTTGTTGTTAAGTCGACGGGAACGTGTACACGACAGGGCCTCCATCTTGGCACCAGTGTTGAAACGGGTACGAAAGCGCCAATAATCGGGGTCGTAGGTTTTAAATCCACGAGTAAATGGGCGTGAGGGGATTGAGTGGCATCGTCTTTCGCATGAGTTAGCCAAGGTGCTCCTAAATGTTTGGCTAACACTTGCACTTGCGATTTATCTCTAGGGCTTTTAAACAAGACCTCGTAATGAGCATTGAGACTAATGGTGCGATGAGCTTTACTTTGTTGAAATAAATTTTGGATGATGTAAATGATATTGGCATTACAATGATGCCCTTTACGATTAAACCACAGTTTAATTTCTTCTTCGTCCTCTCGTAACATGTCGTAAAAGATGACCAGATGGGTTTGACTGGGGTCAGATACGATCCCGTCGTCTTCGACAGAAATGCCTTCCACAAACGCGATGGAATCGCTTTGACTTTCTCGCAGGAGGTTGTACGCCGATTGCTACTCTTTGTAACACCACAAGATACGTTCAGGTGGACGATCGATCAAATGATGTTTATGTTCGATCAAACGTTTGACAAATTCGGTTTTGCCTGAACCGCTTGGTCCAGCAATTAACATGTTAAAGGGATGCCGAAGATACAAATGACTCCCAACTGGCAGGATCTAAGTTATCGTCGATGACTTTAAAAGTGGTGGAAGAGGGAGAAGAGACAGCAGAGATAGCCATAGTGCGGGAAATATCACATTTGAAACGAAGACAGACAAGACAAGAGTTTTTATTTTTTTTTTTCAGGAAACGTTTATTGCAACAAATTTTTAAAATTGAACACGAAAGACTAAAAAAAAAATAAAAAAAAAAAAAATATACATAAAAGTCAAATGGTTAAGTACTTCGATCAAAATACATATCAAAATGGATCAATGTGGAATATAAACAAGTCACTTTACAACATTTTTTGGTATCCTAGGGACAGTTTGTCATGTTCTTAGAGACTTTACACTTGGCACAGTCACACAGGGTCCTCCAGAAATAGTCTTTCGGGGATGGTACCTCACAGTACAGATCGTACCGAGCCCACAAGGAATCGGCTGGTAAACGAAATCCCAGAAACCAAGTCACTGAGACACAAACCACAAGACGACCCAAATTCATTGGATATAGTGCTCGTAAAAAGAGCTGGTAATGCTCCACAGTCTGAATACTGTCATTGACTTCCTTCCATGGAATCTGTTGTATCACGAGTGATAAAGTTTGTGGCATGGTAGCCAGTTTTTTTTTTATACCCTCTTTTATTGAGGGTAATACACGTACTTTTTGAACAGAAGCGGTTTTATTTCAGTACCGTAGCAAAATTGTTGAGTCACTAACTCACACACCACACGTAGCACAGAGATTTCCTCTTGAACTAAGATTTGTTCGTCTAAAAGAGTTTAGTAATCGTCTAACATTGGAATTCGGTGTACTATGGTCACCTTGTAAGTAAAATGAGTGGCATCCAAAACTGTATGGATCTCACGTGATTCATGAATATCTGACTAATGAAACACTTTGAAATGAATCATTGCTCTTATACCATTCGGGTACCAGTGGTTCCAACAACAGTGACGTAATAGATGCAATTGTTCTTTGCATTGGACTTGTATTTTGACAAACTCTCCGTAAATGCGTCCTCTCAGTTCCACAGGTAGATTCTAAATGTACTTTTCTAAACTAGTCATTCACAACAATGTCATTCTTTTGTCGGAGGTAATAAATCGTACTCTAGTAGCGAATACAAATTGTTTAGTCACTAGTTCACATGCCACACGTTGCACAGACGTTTCCTCTTAAAACAAGATTAGTCCGTGTAAAAGATTTTGGTAATCCTCTAACTCTTCCTCTGGAATTTGTTGTACGGTGGAAAGCCTGTAAGAAGTAGGATGAGTATCAAAAATGTCTTCTTTTCCTGGTCCAGTTGAACAATGTCTGACCACTGGAACGCTTTCACATGAATCAGTCCTCTTATAGCATTCAGGTTCAAACATTGGTGACGTAACGGATGCAATTGTCCTTTGCGTTGGACTTGTATTTTGACCAACTGTCGGTAAATGCGTTCTCTCAATTTCACAGGCAAGCCACGAATATTCTTTTGTAAAGTATCTATCCACAGATTACTGACGTCGTCCCACTAAAGGTAGGTAGTGACAGTGTGGAGACCATCGAGCATGTTTCAGGTAAGCGGAATCTTTCTGATCCCACTCGTGAAGTGACACACCGCAACTGAAGCACTTGACTTTATCACCTTCGCCCAAATAGATAAATCCGGCTCTGGCTCATTCTTCGGGGGTAGGTCCTCCCAGATATTTAGGCCACTTTCCTTGGAAGGTTTGGAATCGACTTTCAAAGTCGCAGTATTCAGGCAAACGTTCAGGGAACGAATAGTCTTCTTTCACAAGTTCATTTCAATGATGGTACAGTGAAATCTGCAGTAGTTTGCTCAGGGTTGAATAACATCTGTAGGGTGGTAGTTGCATGATTTCACGTGGAGGATAACATCGACAACGAAAACCAGTAAAGTGAATAGGTGTACGATAACGAGTGCGATGGCTTTCGCATCCATCAGGTTTGGTAAATTTCGTATACTTCTAACAGTTGGTATCCCAGGTCCAGAACTTTAAATAATTCCACACTGACCAACGTTCCTGTCAAGGCGCGTTCTTCCTGGGTGTGTTGACAAGGTTGGTAAGTTTCCTTGGAAATGGTGAGGTAAAACGTGATGGTACAAGTTCATGGGAGGCAAGACTTTGCACTTGATCACTCCTTCGTATTGTCGGATGTTGTCCAGGTTGATGTGTTCCGTCAGCAATTGTGGGTGACCTGCGAGAAAGTGACAATATTTGCACACGTAAGGATACAGCGAACACACGTTCAAGTATTTGATTTTTTTTCTTCTCCTTTCTTCTCGTTGGCGTGGTACAGCAGACAGGTAGCATTCGTCCGTCCTCCGTAAAACTGTTCCGCGGCTTCAGAGGGTCCACCAGCTTGTAACTTTGCACGATACGTTTAAACTCGGGATCGGTTTTCAAACGGTGATCGTACTCGTGTTCCCACATTTCCACCACTTGGTATTTTTGCTGTTCTAACTTCAAGCGCAGCCGACAATTGGCCTCTTAGAAGTCTTCCATGGTACGTTGTAAAAGCTGATTTTTAGTGTCACGTTGACGGTAACAGATGGGACATCCGTGAAGTAATCAAGCGTTAAACTCGTACACGATCTGTGGGTTTTCTAAGTCCCAACCATCCACCGAATACGTTCCGATGGTCTTTTCGCCTCCTCCGTTTCGGGCATGTTGGATCCATTTGTCTTCCTTGTTACACAAGTAATGTAGCCAGCATAGGGCCTTTTCCGAGTATTAACGTTTGACAAAATTCGTCGTTTGAGGGTGGATGACAGCCAAGGTCTTCTCGGGCATGAATCGTTTGTGGAAAGCTAAGGAAGACGCTTTGGCAATGGTGTAGGCTTCTTTGAAAGGATCGATCCCTCCGTGTTCCATGAACAATTCTCGAAATTTTCTACAGCATCGCCTTAAAATGTCCATATCGAAACGACAATGCTTTAACATTTCTTCCTGAAAGTCAAAGGGCTCCGAGACGTGAGAGTGATACCAAGGGTAGAAAGCTTCTCGTTGTTCGGTGCGCATATTGTCGTGGTCGTAGTAGCGAGCATGAGGCAAATGGGGTAGAACGGCGTGTTGATTAGATTCGGTATTAAAAAAGTGCGGAAATAGCCTTTGGTCATTTCTGTCATTACAAACGTTTTAGGCAATCGGCTCAAAGGCATGGCCAAGTAACTCATTGAATCTTTAAACTGAACTTGCCCCACTTGCATGGAAATGATTTTGGCTCCATTAAAGCTAACTTTAGGACGTTCGATGCTTTGTTCCGTATAGTATTTGAGAAGAAATTGTCCATCGTATCCCGAGAAATTGTGGGCCATCACCGTGGCATAGCGATGACAGTCTCCATAACGTTCGATGTCCTCTTGGCTCCACATTTCGTTGATATTGTCCAAGATCCATTGGGCAAAATCGGCCAGCGTGCTAGGTCCTCGAAAGATTTTTTCACGTCCTCCAGGAATCGTGCTACAGTGAGGGCAATGGTAAAAGATAGGCTCTTGGATGAACTTTTCACACGCTCAATGAGCCACGCAGACATTAAGAACGTAAATACCGGTCTCTTGCATGCATTCGAAATCGAAAAATATGAAATTGCATTTCTTCTGGTCATCTTTATCTTCCTCCTCCTGTTCGGTTTGGTATTTTTGAATGTAGCAATCGTGTTCCAACTCCACGAGTTTGCGACAAATTTGACATCGCTTCTTTCCTGTACATACGTGCGCATAGGCACTGTTGGTACGTATGACTTGTCTACAAGTAGGTCACAATCTCAGCAGTTGACAAGCACTTTTCTGCTGTGAACATTGCGTCTTCAGGTGTTGTTGGTAACATGTTGGGCTGACATAAGTGCGCTGTCAAACAGGGCAATGCACTCGTTCTTGTCCTTCGTCAAGGCAGGGTTAGAGGCCAAAGATTCCTCACATTTCAATCCACAATGCTTGTGTTGCTCTCGATTGTTATACCCATAGTCACATTTCAAACATTAATAACTGTATCCCAGGAATCCGGCGATACTGGTAATAGCATCGAAATATTCATCGTGATGATAGACGTGAATGTATTTTCTGTGTTTGAAATCTTTGCCGTCTACGCACTTCTTGAGGGAGTACTTTCAA
Source organism: Megalonaias nervosa (assembly GCA_016617855.1). Classification (NCBI taxonomy): domain Eukaryota; kingdom Metazoa; phylum Mollusca; class Bivalvia; order Unionida; family Unionidae; genus Megalonaias; species Megalonaias nervosa. The sequence continues at coordinate 37,243 of JAECUM010007758.1, read as the reverse complement.
GGTGTAGCATGGAGCCAAGACGTCTTTCAACATTTGCATTTCAGGAATGCCACAGGGTGTGTCTTTAGATAGGCCAGCTTGCTGTAACAGGAGTTCTGCCTCTCTTCGTTGCTTGCGTGGGTCCGATTGTCGAATGCTCTCCCAGGTTTTGCTCCATTCTACCGTGGCGTTCTTGTTGGCATACGTTCGTCCCTGGATAAACACATCTGGTCTTGAGGATTTTTTATTTGGACGATGCTGCGCTTGATGTTGCGAAGTTTGTTCATCAATAACACCTTTCTGCGTTGTCCGGTCCCTTTGGGAAAAGAAGCGTGGGTCATGTACTGTGTCGCTTTTCCATCGGTGATGTCAAACTTGTCTTTGGCTTGCTGAACGTGTTGAAACTTGTCGATGACTTTGGAAGGTGTCAATTCTGCCGGGCTGCTAAACTCGATTAAAACAGGCGACTTCAAACTATGGTGATAAATGGAAAGTCTCAAGAGATCGTCTTCTTTGGGTTCACATTGTCGTTTCAGTGTGATTAACAAAGAATCCCGTACATCGGTAATAAACTAGTCTGCTTTCTAAAGCAGTATGTCGGACTTAAAATCTTTAAACTTCACCGTATACGTGTAGGCCATGGTTCTAAATTTACTAGAGGAACGGTTTTCCGTCTCTCCAATGTGGTAGTAGTTTTGAGGGGTTATTGGTGGTGTAGTTTGGTTTGACGAAGACTCTCTAGGTCTGGATTCTGGTTCACTCATGTCATCTTCGAAATAGCTGGCATGAATCTGAGCCAAGACTTCAGCTACTGTGCGTGGCAATAGGTCACGTTTCTGTCGCTAACTTTCTTCTCCTTTCTTCACGACATCATGCGATTATTTCCTCCTAAGTGCAAAAAGTCAAATGACTACATTTTAAACGCCATGGTCCCCTATATATGAATGTAAGACCATTGTCTTCCCTATATAAAGGGTCAGTGTCTTCCCTCCAAGTATTCTTTTCACTCTCAATCCTACCAGAAAGATGGAAGGGCCAACATAGATCGAACTTCTGATCAGAGCTTTGTGAGGTGTCATACGAAGGTTTTCTTTAGAGAAGCCGACGGACTACTCCCCCTCCTTTCGAGATAAAAGTCATGATACTTGCTTTATCTGTCATAAGAAAGGGAATTGGTCTTCTGAATGTCCACAAAGTCAAAGCAAGACAAGTGTCAAAAGAGACAAAAGTCAAGATACCTGTTATCATTGTCAAGAGAAAAGACATTGGTCTTCAGACTGCCCTAAGAAACAACAGGAACGGAAGGCAGGGAGGGGTCCGAACAGAAGGAAGAGGTACCCTTCGAAAAGGAAGGACCCAGACACGTCCAGCAAGAGAAGAAAGAGAAGAAAAGAAGACGAGAAGAAAGTAAGGAACTAGAGGAAAAAGCTGTGACAGTGAAGAAATTCAAAAAACGGAGAAAGTGAAAAGCAAAAGAAGAAAAAATAACTTTTTAAAGTGATGTGTTGTGAATTGAATTGTACATTTGTACCAGAGAATAAACCAGAAAGAAAAACCTAAGTGGCTCTTGGTTTTAATTTTTTAGAATGAGGATCTAGACTCACGCACTCACATACGTCAATCAATGGGAAAAAAGGGATTTTGAGTTTTAATTGATTTTGGCAAACATTGAGTAGTTTCTTTTTGAGAGAGGTGGGTGGTCCTGAAAAGGACCGTTGTGTGTGTGTTTGTTTTTCTTTTTTTGGAATAAAACAAACATAGGAACGGGAAGTAATCAGTTATATCTGCCTTATCCCTTTGCCACGGGCAAGGCCTACTTCTGGACCTGCTACTGTCGATGATTTGGTAGAGACCACAAGGGTATCTCAGGCGTAGTAGGTGTGTAGTCGGGGTTGGAGTGCTTGGCTCGAGAAGGTCTCTTTCCCTTGGATTGTGTTAAAGAAGTCTGATACAGTTGTTTCAGACTCCTTAACTCTGCCAAAATGTCTGAGAGTACCGTCACCGTTTGACCTTTACTGTCCTCCTCCTCTCCTAGACCTTGTTTGTTCTCTGTTTCTTCTTCTTCCTGACGTTTTCTTCTTTCCTTTTCTTCTTCTTCCCGCTTTTGCTGTTGAATGAGAAAGGCTTGTTCTGCTTCTTTCCGCTGTTGCAAAAATTTCTCAAATTCTTGTTTCTGTCTCTGTTTAAAATATTCGACGTACGGTAAAGAAAGAGAAGGTGGTGAAGGTGCTGATACCGGAACAAATTTTTGAGAAGAAGAGAGAAAATCCACTAAATCCAAATTAAAATCGTTCTCTTCTGGAAGTAGGACTGTATTTGCTTTGGTAGCCTCTGCTATGCCATCACTCGTCGTCGCCACGACAGCAGCACCCCAATTCATCGTCTTCCTAGTTTCCGTCATGTTCTAACTCTGTCGCATTTATTCACCGCGCACAGACGCTAGCGCGCCTACATAAAGAATGTGATGTCACAGGCAGCTCTCTTCGGATTGGAAAACAGACTCCGCTCTATAACTGAATTTTGTAACGCGTGTTAGGATTGGTGCATGAACTCAATCCGTTTCGATCCGCTCTTCCACTATAAATAACCGCAGTTCACCTCATTCCCTTCACCTGTTCTCGTCACAAGATGTGGACTAAATTTACTAGAGGAGCGTCTACCCTCCTATCGTCGATGCTGTTCCACCCGGACTCTCCCATGTACGTCAAATCATCATGGGCTATCACCCAGATAACAGGGACAGCCCTTTGAAACGAAGAATCTATGTGGAGAGACAAGGCTGTCTGAAGAAAGTCTTAATCTACGGTCCAGAAGTCAGAGGAAGTTTGAGGAAGAGAAGAAGATCCGTGAAATACCTTCTATGTTAACTGAATGGTGTTAACAAAAAAACCAAAGGCCCTTTTTCAGGGCCACTCCAATGCCTCGAAAAGATAACTATTCTCTTGCCTAAAAACTTTTTAGTCGACGTTTTATGTGATAGATTGATGTTCATCAATCCATGTTTGTGCCCTATGTCTATGTATGTATGTCTCTGTATCTCTCTTTTGTATGTGTCTCTACCTAAAGTAGCGCGTATTCAGGTCAGCCCCTTGCCACATTGTTGCCAGTGTCCAGTACCTATAAATTTTGACCCCATAGTGCAAACCACCAAATTTAACATAGAACTCTACGTGACCCTATAAATTTTTACCCCATAGGGCAAACGACCAAAATTAACATTAGACCCTATGTGACCCATATTGTCCGCATTAACTACTAACATCGTCCATTAATAAATTGAGCAGTATCGACAAGCAGTAAGAAAACCTTTCACTGATAACAAGATAAGCAATGGGTGACTTTTTGCATCATGACGGAGAATATATTTTTAAGTTCTTACTACAGTATTTCTGATGAACTAGTAAACAACATATTGGCTCAGGCAAACGACAACTTTGTATGAATATTACCTAAATTCATGACAAGTTTTGTACAACTTCGATATATACCTGAAAAAAGAAACCAAAGAGGTAATGACTGCGAATGGCAACAATGATGAATGTATTGACGTTATCCGCTGAAACAGAACAAAAGAATTTCAGTCACACCTAGTAAAAATTACATTGGACACATAAGCAGCAGCAACAATGCAAAAATTTGAGTCACGTCTAGTAAACTTAGATTAGATACATAAGCAACAACAATGTAAAATTGCACGAATTTATTAGCAAGGCACTATATACAGTCATGCACAATATATGTTCAAGTTTGAGAACTTTTTATACTCAAAGTTCCATGTATTTTATGGACAATTCAAAAAAAAAAAAAAAAAAAAAACCCATTGCTACAATGTCTATTATTTGTGTTTACTTGTCTCTTTACAAATTAACAATGTGCTTCACGTAAACTTTGTTTTATACAATGTTTATGGCAATTGTAAACAGTTACTATGGGGTTCAATTTACAGATTTAGGGTAAAGATAACAACTGAAAATGGCCAGTTTTAATCTTATGTCTATGTGCTCTTAAAGTATATAGATTAGGTACAGTATGTTTGGAATATATTACTACAATGTCATAGTAAGTCATTACACATTAAGAAATAGATACAAAAGATACAACACTAGGTCAAAAAGAGTAACGTGAATAATTTTGTTGCCTGTCCTTTGCCTCTGATATAAAAACTTTTGAAAACAGTGCGGAATCTGGGGTTAAGCAATCTCTCTCTCTCTCTCTCTCTCTCTCTCTCTCTGTATGTATGTATGTCTCTGTATATATGTATGTATGTATGTATGTATCTATGTATCTATGTATGTATGTATCTATCTATCTATAGAAAGTGTGTGTGTGATTTGGATTTTTAAAGTAGCTTTAACAATTTTTCAGTCATATCACTACAATGTCTGCAGTGTGGCAGTTTATAGTGAGTTCTAATACTTTGGCATCATGCTGCAGACATGTAGCATCATGTTCCACCCAGTCACATTATCCTGACACCAGGCCGACCAGTCCAAACAATAACCTCTTAATGCTGAGCGCCAAGTGAGACAGCTGCAAGTACCATTGTTATAAGTCTTTGATATGACTCGTCCGGGGTTCGAAAACGCGGCCTCCTGCATCCGAGGCTGACGCTCTAACCACTTAGGCCACCGGAGTGGGAGAGAGAGAGAGAGAGAGAGAGAGAGAGAGAGAGAGAGAGAGAGGGAGGAAGATTATATTTAACAGTGCGCGAAAATGGTGTTCTCAAACGCGTAATTACAATACTTATGTACCTGATGAATATATAACATGTAACAGTCCTTGACTGCAAATAGCATAAATTAGGAATTAGGACATTGTTTGAATAGACATATAAAAAGAATAGACTCCGAGAAATACTCGAATTTTATTACCCCCATACACTACTTTCCTGCTTTTCGCTAAAGGGGACTTTGAAAAAAGACACTCTTTTCATACAAGCTTAAAATGTTTTTTTCCAGTCATGCGAATTTTGTTAAAATGAAACAGATACCTTTCATATCTTAGTTAAGAGGAAGAAAAATATTGTACCTATATTTGGAAATTTTCTTATCGATTGGGATATCAGTTTCCTTTAAGTTTCATACTGTGTGCAAACATATTATTTCAAGTCAAGGTCATTTTCTTCCATCGAGCAAATTTTCAATATATAGTACACATTTTGGGTCAATAAATCTGACTGAAACGAATTTTTCGGGGGCCAAGAGTTGCAGAACATATTTTGCTGGGAACTAAGAGCCACAAACAATCCAGACGTTATAGAGACTTCCCGACTCCAGCAAAGTTATTTCTTCGAAGTATCAATATCCTTCGTGATTCATCGCATTTAGGTGTATCGTACACAAAATCACACAATGGACACTTGTTTCCTGTTCAGAATAAAAAGGTTAAAAATATTTTATTTACTGCGTGTCACTAGGCGCTTCGGATAAAGCAGTTGAGAGAGTATATGCATGGAACAGCGTGACCAACCGAAACAAATATTTACTTAAGGCAGTCTTACATACGTACACTAGAAAACACGCAATGAATAGAAAACAGAGAACAAAATAACAAAAATTAAAATAACTGATCAAGAGAGACACCGATAGTGATGAGGGAGGATCGAGAGGAGAAGAAAATAAATTAAGCTGTGGCAAAAAGAGGAAATTAACATTAGGTCACAATTGCGACAGAAGCTGTTATGGGTACATGGGGAATGGCTGATATGGGTGCATGGGGAATGTAAGACTAGGTTTTATTCTCCGACAGAAGCTGGTATGGGTACATAGAGAATGTAACATTAGGTTCATTTCCGACAGAGGCTGGTATGGGTACATGGGGAATGTAACATTAGGTCTCAGTTTCGACAGAGGCTGGTATGGGTACATGGGGACTGTAACATTAGGTCTCAGTTTCGACAGAGGCTAGTATGGGTACATGGGGAATGTAACATTAGGTCTCAGTTTCGGCAGAGGCTGGTATGGGTATCTGGGAGTGTAACATTAGGTCTCAGTTTCGACAGAGGCTGGTATGGGTACATGGGGAATGTAACATTAGGTCTCAGTTTCGACAGAGGCTGGTATGGGTACATGGGGAATATAACATTAGGTCTCAGTTTCGACAGAGGCTGGTATGGGTACCTGGGGAATATAACATTAGGTCTCAGTTTCGACAGAGGCTGGTATGGGTACCTGGGGAATGTAACATTAGGTCTCAGTTTCGACAGAGGCAGGTATGGGTACATGGGGAATGTAACATTAGTCCATAGGTTGAATTCTTAGACCTTAGATAACTGTCTGGTGACAAAGAGAAAGGTAATGTTACAAATCTTCATACGATAAATAGGGTGTGACTGGCAGCAGGGGGAATCATGATCCTACAACATGTCCACGCGTGATTAGGATGGGTCTGTCAGGCGACAATGGGAAAGATAATGTTTAAAATGTCCATAGATTTAATATTTTGTCTGATGAAAAAGAGAATGGTAATGGTACAAATGTTCATAAAATTAATAGGTTTAATATTGTGTCTGATGACAAGGAGAATGGTAATGGTACAAATGTTCATAAGATTAATAGGCGCGAATGTCTGTGGTCAAGGGGAATTGAAAACAGATATGATTAACCTACACCCATTCTAACTGACTAGCTGAGACACATTATGACCAACACACAGTGTTACTGATCGACACTAATACCTACTAACAACACCTACATCTACTCACCAGCAAACAGTGTGGAAGAGGATGTAATACAGGAGGTAGAGTAAGGTGGAGTAATATCGAGAGCAGAAAATACAAATTTACAAGCCCAAATGAAAATGGTGGAGTGTAAGTGGTAGCAATGCTGTTTAATTATATCATACTTATTGCAAGTAAAACTTTATTGTTCATAGATCAAAACTGTTCATCTACTTTACCGTCAATAAAACCAAATTTGGAGGTAACGGTAACATTGTTTCCGGAAAGGCTCTTTTGTAAAGGTGAGTGTAGCCAAACTAGCGAGTAATATATTGCATCGTTTCCTTTCCCTAAATACAGTCCAGTCTATGTACTAAGAACACTCAACGTGATCAGGTAAAAGAGGTTGTTATAAACAAATTGTAATTGTATATACCGATAAACATGGTCTATGCTGGGTGAATTAAATGGTACTTAAAACGGTATACAACATATTTCACCAACTTTTCATGTTACCTCTTCTTCCATCCAGCACAAGGCAATGGCGGTGTTTCTTCACCTGGCGGGTTCTTTATGCTTAGCGACTTCGTCTTCAAGTTGCAAAAATGTAGGAACCTGAAGGTATCTTCAGCCAAGAAATATAACCAACTAAAGGCTTACGACTGCAGGAATTTAAACCTTGCAAACCCGAGTTATTTGAACCCAATAAAAAGAACTGAAAAATATTTGCAGAGGTTTTTGCAATGAATGGATGAACTGGTCAGCATCATAGACCTCAATCGATAAGACAATAATCTCATTGAAATAATGGATTTTTTTGATAGACTGTCAAATTTGTTGTTGTTAGTCCTTCAAGTTTGAAGATAACCATGACATTACTGACTGCTTTACTTTCTGTGAGCACGTGAGTGGCTGATCAGGCTTTGAATTGTCTTTGGCACACTTTACAGGAGATGCCGCTTGTGTTTGCATCATCAATGGAGAATGTGCGGTCAGATCTAAAGTACTTCCATCTACAAAAAAGCATCGTTGGTTTAACGGAATCAAGCGGCCTGTCTGAGTTCTCTTTTTAGGGATTACATCTTATGTATATAAATCTCACCATCAGCAATTTTAAAGACTTCGAAAACTTCACCAAAACAGTCACCACGCTTTACAACGTTACAGAACTTATATGTTGAAAGTTGCAATGGCTGCTCATTTACCAGTCATGGAGGAAGCGAAAACAAACCTAGTCTCCTTCTCTCTCTCTCTCAGGATATTTCCATAACCGCAATTCATAAAGGGACTGTCATGTGAAGGGACTCTTGTTTAAAGGTTTTCATTTATGTGTCACATCTATACAGCCTTTCACTCAGTGACTGCGTACTCCAGGAAATTGGATCAGATACATTCACATCCTTAACGCAACTAGAATATCTGTACATCTCCAACAAAGAGCGCCTACACTACACTTGCTGATAAAGGAATGAGTGGACTCTATGCCACAGAAATACAAAGGCTGAACATGAATCACATCAGTTCTGACACTGATATGGTAACGATCATAACTTAACCACTCTTTGAGACATTGACAGGCTTGCGTTCGGATGAACTAATTCTAGACATGAACAGATTGAAAATCCTTACAAAGGTGCCCTTGGCATACAACAGAATGACTTTGGACAATTACCTCAAGTATGTCGCAATAGACGATGATGATGATTCGAATCTCCTGTCCCTTGAATATGTGGACCGGTTTTTTGTTACCAGCAAGCATTCTCGGTTTTGCTGATAAAAAGCAAATGAGGACAAACGATCGTAAGGCAAAGAGACTACGAGAAATAAATGCAGGGTATAAATAAGACCGGGAGATGGTCAGTGATTGCTTTGTGTGTGTGTACGTGCGCTCGTGTGTGTGTGTTTCTTCAGCTACTTCAGTTCACTAGAGGTTTTAGAGATGAGTCAAAATTTCTTAGGTGACCTTTATAGAGAGGGGAGAGGGATGGAGAGGTATTCTTTGGAATAAATAAATAGGAGACATAGGACCGACCAATCCAGGATTGGAAAGTTTGGCATTAAGATACGGTTTCATACTTACAATTGGGGCCCCGTAATATAATGAAATCAATGCATGTAAATAGTGTATGGGGCCTCTTTACGGACAATGGAAATTGCAGTCAAAAAGGGCCTGGAGCTGTTTACGGACAATGGGAATTGAACATGGTCAAAACCCTTGGGTTAGATTAATCCCAATGGGAATTTAACATGGATAAAATCCCTGGGTTAGATTACGGACAATGGGAATTTAACATGGGGAATATTGGGTCTGTATACGGACAAGGGAAAGTTGGGCTTGTATAGGGACAATAGGAATGGAACAGGTGGGGTGTCGTCACGGTACTGGACATTGGCAACAATGTTGCAAGTGGCTGAGCTCAATCGGGCCAAACAGTGGCAGCGGGAAAAAAGCTATAATGCTTGGCGGGGCGGGACATATAACTTCATATAACGCCTGACTGCGTGGGAACCTGTACCGCTGGGAGGGACATATCAATGGATAGACATAGACAAACAAACGAACGAACAAACAAACAAACAAAGACACACATATGGCAAGAAAGCAAATCTTTTCGAGACAATGGAGCAGCCTTGAAAATTACCATTGGGTTTCTTCTTCTTCTAATTTCTTCTTCTTGTCCACCAGAACCTCAATTTTTTGCATCACATTTTTCCTCCTCTTCTTCTTCTTCTTCTTCTTCTTCTCATTCTTTTCCTCCTCCTGTTTCTCCTTTTCCTTCTCCTCCTCCTCTTTCTTTCATTTCTCATTTTCTTCTTCTTTTATAATTTTTTTCATTCCATGCTCTCATTTGTATTTTATGCTCTTCTTCCACCTTCTCCTCCTTTTCCTGTTTTATCAGTTCATTTAATATGCCTTTTCCTCTCTTTGGAGCTCAAGCAGTTTCGCTGGTTTACTCATTTTGACGAGTGAACAATGGGTAGCCAGACTGGCAAGGCTTCGCGTTATATTTCTGTAGCACGAACGTAAAGGAAAACATCCCCCTTACACAAAAACTAACAATACCTACTCCACCATCAATCATATGGAACGCGCGAACCCAAAAGAAACACGTTCACTTTTTCTTACCAACACATTTATTACCACTCATACGTATAAAAACACGCACTATCTTACACGTGAGGGAAAGTGCTTATAGACACACATCTATCCCATTACTTAAAAACACACTATGTTACAAATCAGAGAAACGAAGTGCTTATAGACACACTTCTATGTTTTAACCTACAGTCAAACACACAAAGACAGACAAATAGTTTCGCAATTTGACTTGTATCTCTTTCTAGACGGTTGGGGGTAGCCCTGAAAAGGGCTTCTTTCATTAACGGAGTTATGGCAGTCTTTTATCGTCTAAGATTGCGTCTCCGTCTGGCTACAGGTTTTCCGACAGGATAGGGTCTGCTTCTGCAGAATGAGAAGAAGAACTCCTTCGTGTGCACACGGCAGTCCACAAAACCTTTGTCTCACTCCTGCTGTTGCTGCTGCTGCTGCTGTTGCTGTTCTCTCTGCTGTTCCTGAAGCCTGTACTTCTCCGTCCGTTATTCTTGTTCCTTCTTGATTTCTTCTCCGAAGACCTCTTCTATCAGGTCTTCAAGCACTTTTAACATCCTCACATACTCTATCTCAACAGGCTCGGGTATCAGGTTTTGCCTGACACGATGTAAATTCACGTAGGCTTCGTTCAGTTTAGTTACATTAGAAGGCATCTTCATAGCTGGACGAGTCAACCATGGATGGTCAGACTGGAGACTGTCTCGCTTTATATGTCTCAAGCGCGGACTCAATAGAAAACATCCCTACTGGTAGTTAATGTCGGAAAGATATATAGCTGATTTCATGGTGAGGAATAGAGAGAAGTCAAGGAACATGTAGTCACAGTGTTTTTTTGAAAACAAACGACAGACACATTTTATTTTTAAAACATAGCATTTTTTATTTAACTCACAAACAACCAACACATCATATACATCAAAACAATTTTTACTTAACTTGCACACAACCAACAACTAACAATAAAACAATTTTTCAAACAAACTATTTTTAACAAGGTTGAAAATGTTGTGAAATCATGTTAGACTTCCACGAAGGGAGGTCATTGGGCTTTGCCTAGCTAAAGACAAGAGATAGCCATAACGGTCACAAAAACAATCTATCTACCTTTACATCGTTTCTAGAACAGTCACGATCAAAATAAGTCACTAAATGTTCTAAGGAATATCCAAGACTGCGTTGATGAAGAAAATACATACAATATTATCTACACACCATGGAATCTGTGCCTTGTAATTTCACATGATTGAAGAGAGTCGTCTTGGCATTTCTTCTCATAAAGTCGATGATGTCGTTTTCCAAAGACAGTAATCCATACGAATCAAAATACTCCACAAAGCCATCTTTAGGGAAGTAGACGGCTACCCTGTGGGTTCCTGGGAGATGACTATCGTCCGTGTTGATGACATAAGATTGGTGGTCTTTAGGTTTGCGATGAGGAAATTCATCTTCAGCGCACACGACAGGATTCCAAGAAGAGGAATACGAACTGTTCTTCAAATGGTAATAAAGTTCCCAGGTATCCAATTTTTTTTTTTTTTTGTTGCTTTGTTTTTTTCTTGTTGTTTTTCACAGGTAATGATAAGTCATCAATTCAATTCTGACATTTCGCTTGAAAATCTCTGTCAAGTAATCGTCTCTTCGCTTCGTCTTCGTACTCTGGGTCAAGAGAGATTTGATGCGATGGATCTCTAGAGCAGTCAATGGAAGGTAGGAATTATCACGCAAATCTTTATACCACTGATGCAACACTGCTTCTTCCGAGATGAGACTCCAAGCGTCGTCCAGATACTCGTCCAATTTTTCTTCTTGACTTACCATCAGACATTTATCGTGTTGAATTTGACTGCGATGATCGTTTTGATATCCATAGCAATCTTTCTTGGTCAATCTGCCAGATGTTTAGCAAAACAGGACACTAAATGTTATTCTTGTTCTGGCCACCTGGACATGACCACCACGTCCTCTTCGTCTATGTCTTTTTTGGTTGATGGTTCTGCTTCCACGTTATCCCCCCATTCCATTTCCAAAGATTCTCCACCGTTCAAAGAGGAATAATAATCTTCCATAGTTTCTAATAGTCTAGAATGACTTCTCTCAAACTGTTGATTTTTATGGTATTGTCGAATTCGGAATACAAGATGACGTTCGTTGTCTCGGTTAGAGCTTCTGCAAATTGAAGTTCCACACGCAGTTGACCGGAGTTTATAGGGTGGAAATGTCCCTCGTTGCTTCCTTGGTCTGGAGTGAAATCAAAGGCCCACAAAGCGTATCTTCCTGTATAATCATCGTACGAAATGTGGTGGCTGCAGTTGGTCCCTAGCTGTCCGGTAGCTTCGTAGAGGGACAAGTATGATCTGAAGTAATTCTTCTGGGTAAAGTTAGGTTCGAAGGGTCTTTTACACAAGGTCTTGCCATCGCGACTGACTTCGATCTTGGACACTCTGTAGTGCTTAAACAGGAAAGGATTTTGATCGTGAGCTCCGTTGAGGGCTCCATTGATAACAATGCCTACGATTAAACGTTTGGGTAACTGTTCTTGGAACTCGTTGGCATGGGCCATCAAATGGAAAGCGGCACTGCTACGATTAAGTCTCAAGCGGATATCCACTCCGTGCAGCAAATACTTTTCTTGCAACCACATGTCCAAATGCAAACGATGAAACAGTTCTAAACTACGTCCTTGCAGGATTTTCTTTCGACGGTCGTTAAAGCCCACATTGAGAGATTCGTCATCTGCTGTCAGAGGTGTGTCGTTAAACTTGTCTTCTCCAGTTGTGTCAGGTTTCCATACGAGTCAAGAGATTTTCCAGGTACGTTCGGTAAGGGTTAGAATCCATGCTGCTGCTGACAAGTTTGTTATTCAAATACACATCCACTTCGTTGAACAAGAAATGCATGAAATTGTTGACGGGAGCTACTCTAGCATCGGCTTCCGGAGCCGTGTCGTCCATTTTGATCACTTTGACAGTCAAATACAAATATCTGCAATACAGATCTGTGAAATCTTGTGGCTGTCTTTTGATTTCAAATTCGATGGGAGCTGAATCCGTCAAAGAGGAGACGGGATAAAATTCTACCCATTGAGATTCTTGCATCGTCATCATGGTGGGTGGCATGGCAAACAGATAAAGTTCCGACTTGGAACATGCGCAAAACTCTCGGTGCATGATTTTCTCTTTTCCTAAATTTCGCACGGTTCATCTTTTCTTGGTCTTTCTGGCTCTGGGAGTGTGAAGGCCTCAGGAGGGTTTTTTTCGGCGTCGTCTCTTTCTGCCTTGTCCTTGCTGTGGCGTCACGGAAACAGGAATATCTATCTCAGAAACGTCCGTAGCTTTTGTAGCTGTTTCTCGTCGGCCCAAATGTCTTTGCTAGTTTGAAGCAAGACATTTTTGACAGCTCTCAGGAAATCTTTTTGCGGTTTTGTTTGTCAATGATGACATTTTGGAGAAATTCTTTGTCTTGCATCAAAGAGGAATCTTTCAAGGCGTGCAATCTTCGTGTCACCATCAGTTTCAAAACGGGAGCCACCGAACGAAACGCTAATTTCAGCATATCTCCTAAACCATATCCTCGCTGTCGAGCGACTCCTCGATACACAGATACATGACTTACAAGTCGTTAGAGAATAGTTTTCGAAAATATAGTTTCACCGTAACTTTCCCTTTCGAGAATGGAATATTTGTCCCAGATCTCCTTTCATAGCAATGTTGACACTGTCAGAAAACGACTTACTGACGGGCAAATGTGTACAAATTCGTGGTGAACGTGATAGGTATTTCCACCTTCCTGGTCATTGGTCGTGACAGAATCCACTTTGAAAGGAATGACTCGCAGTAACGGTACGGAGGTAAGTCTCACCACGTTGTACTCCAACACATCAGAGTACACAAAGATCAAATTTAATCCTTGGTTCATTTCTACCCCGGAAAGAAAATACTGCGCAAAAGTGAAGTTGTTTGTAATGGGTGGTCTTTTGTTACACTCGACCATCTTGAGGTCTCCACCCAAAATATCAAACAAATCATGACAAAATGTCATGGCCAACGATTTGTCATCCGAAAATTTCATTAGTAGGCGACGGGCTACTTAATGGTACTCTAGGATAACACTTCATTTGGTTTTGTCCAAGGCTTTGCCAAACAGCGCATTGAACCTGTCAGCAATCGTGTCTACCAGATGTTGACCACTAAAATAATAGCTTGCAGGAATTGTATTGGTATAGATGTACCGTGGAGTATTGGGGGACACTTGTCATTTCTCAGAATCATCTACAGTTTCGTTTTTATCCAAGTATTGTTGCACTTGGTCGTCCGGAACGTCGACCTCAAAAGCGTCTGAGCACTGTTGACACAATACGCCAGAAAGATTTGACAGAAAAAGAGGATTTGCATTTTTTGCACACGTTCTCCACACCACACCCACAAGGGTACTTTTGTAGATCTTATGCTTCGCCGGATGGGGCGAGGTGGTGGTTTGGAAACGGCTTTACTTGTCTGGCGTGCCATGGAAGTGGAAGTCAAGGGTAGTGATGGTGGTGGTGGTGGCGGTAATTGGATGGCTTTTGTCTTTCTTTTCTTTTTTCACTTCTGGTTTCCATTCTTTCTTTTTGACTTCTGTCGAAAGAGGAGTGGACATCATCTTTTAAACCCAAGCTTTAAGTTCTTTTTGTTGGGGTATGGAGGAAGGAGTCAACAAGGACGCTGCAATCTTACTAGGGATGGGAGCTGCTGCCGGTGTTTGTAAGACTTCTCGCGCCTCTTCTTGGTCATTGAGGGTGGTGATGGTGGTGGTGGTGGTGATGATGGACTTTTCATTATGACGTTAAAATCTTTCAGAGCTGGCTGAGCTGTTTCGTCTAAAGCTTTCTGGTGAAAGAGTTGAAGTCGTTGCAACAGTTGACCCTACCGTTGCGATTTTTCCGTTTCTGACAAATCGCTGCGATCCATCAACGATTCCAATTCGTTTTGTAACTGGGACATCTCGGTCAAATGAGGATTGGGAGGTAAATGCTGGGTCCGTTGTTCTTGCCATCCATTGTTTGTAAGGCACTAAAGTCAGTTTTCATCCTTCCATCTGATTTCAATGGTCACGTCTGAGATCTTTTGACTCCAGAGTCCTCCTTTTATCTTCTTGATCCTATTTTCTTTCAGCCATTTGTGCATCAGTAGCTCCTACGAGTCCTGTAATCATTGGTACTAATGTGGCTTTTAGCAAGGGTGCTAACAACAGGTGAACAAATCCTCCACGTTGTACCAACATCTTTTACTTTTGACGGATGGGTATTTTCTTTTGGACCATTTGGCGAAGAACGTATCGTCGCTTGGCTAAGCATTCTTTCTGATGTGGAGACAAAGGTACCGTGCCTTTGAAGACATTCAGACAACATTTGCACACGGTCTCTTTGGAGGCGGTTTGAATGATTTGTTTTCGCATGGATGGAGAGCTTTGGACGGGAACGGGCAACACGTCCCAATGTTTGGTTAAACGAGGAGGCAGTCCTTTAATCTTTCTTTATTTTGCGGGAGGAAGAGGGATGGCTTCTGGGAGGGGTGCCATCTCTATTTCTTTTGTTTCGGGACACACTCCAAAAATACACTGACGTCGATGACATGGCACACGCCCTTTTATCTTATTTTTTGGGGAGGTATTTTTGGATTTCATTTGATAGATCAGACTGTTTGAGTATATGAAATACCATCCGCATGCCAAATCCTCCCCTTTGCTTTGACGAAACTGTCCTTTTCTTTTTCCTTTTCCTTTTTGGACAGATAAACCACGGTGGTGGTGGTGTGCACTTCTTTCAAGGGAAATCATTAGGCATTCAGAAGCACAAAAACACTAATATCCATCGTTTGCCCGAGACATTTTTATACTTGAATGCGTTGCCACTGATTGTCTTTACGTCGTATCAACTTGAAGACAGGCACCACGCGCCATTGAGGGGTTCATAATGGACTAAACTGAGACAGTTCTTGGTTGGATAAATCCAGCAAACTCTGTAATATGCCCGATCTCTCTTGGACTTTGATTTTGGGGGCTGGTACTTTGCGAGCAGCTGCCACTGCAGCTTAAGAGAAGGAAGGTATTGCCGCTGGAGGAGAAGTTCTTGGAGACACGAGTTTTCATCGTTTTATCAACTTAGGAAGAACATGTGTCAAATTGGGTTTGGCTGGCATCACCAGCAACGGAGAAGTGGAAGAACCTGAGGCTAGTGGAGACGCGGTCACAGTCGCTGCAGGTCGTGGTTTGGGAATGTAAGGTGTTACGTATATGTAATTAAATTGCTTGTGTGTTAGTTTTAAAATTCTTTTTTTATTTTATTTTCGTTTCATTACATTTTATTGTAATGATTATTGCAGGGATTCAAAATTCTTTTTCAGTAATTCTGTTTATCTAAGACGTAAAGCGTATTACATTAGTAATATTTTTAGTTTACCTTGGTCCGCGGTACTGTAATCGCTACGCGAAAATGATTGGCTATTGCTAAGGTCATTTCGTCTAGTCTAAATAAACAATGTTTTATTTTTATAGTTATTTCAGAGTGATAGTAGATAGGGGTTCTTCCTACGTGACGAATGACATTTTTCTTATTCCGTATTTCAAGTGTTATGAGACCACGTAATCTATCTAGCGAGAACGGGATGATAATTCGGGTGAATATATAACCCTTTCTGAGTGCTCGTCAGTCAGTTGTATTCCTGATACCTAGAAGGCCGGATAGTTATTTTATTGTTGAAACCAGATTGTTTTTGAAATTCATTTGTGTTTGGAATTTAATAATTTATTCTCTAGAAAACCAAACGAGTGTACTGTTTTATAAATTCTGGGAGAAGGAAATTCAGTGAAAATTTATTCTGGAATTATTCGGAAACATAAACTGTGATTCAATTGAGGAATTGTTGCTATTTGTACAAGGACCACATCTGACGTCATCGCCTTCCATATTGGAACGTCGTCGAGATTCGAACTTGGATTCTAATAGAACTATTTAGTGGTAGGACTGGTATTTTTCATTCTTAGGATTAAATTTTGGATTGCATTCACAAGTCCTATTTTCCAATTTTTACATTGTTTTCTAGGGAAATTTTTTTTGTTAAAATATACAAAGCTTGTTGTCTTCACTATTTCTCTTGTTATTATTGTACGAGCCTACACGTTACGAAGGTAGCACCCTCACCAAAGTGCCTCTCTTGCGGGTAGAAGCTGTTTTCTGGGGGCTTTTCTTTCTCTGTGGACTTCTCCTGTTCTGTGGCTGTGACCTGGGCTTGACACCACTGCTCTTTTTCTTCTTGTTCTGGGTACCTTTGGGTCGGGGAGTGGCTTTTTCTTGGGGAGGACTTTTCGGGCATTGGGATCCCATTTTAAGAGTGAGTGAATGATGACACCTCCTAGAGAACCGCTACCTTCAGGTTTCAAAATGATTTACTTTTTGGTTTGAGTGTCGATGCGAGGATCTGCCATTTTCGTCAAGACTACTTTGTTTCTGTCAAAAAAGCGTTTGGTTTGATGTGGGATCTGAATGATGCCTTGCAATAATTGACATGCTGTCACCAAAACCCATCGTAAGGCTTCTCTGAGGCTGACGTCTAAGACACGATCACGTATTTGTGGATTTTTTCGCGACTGATGCCGTACAAGGCACGAATCAAATTGACTGGAAGATGAGACTGAAGGGTCGTCATGTTGACGATGTGTGAGGATTTTATAGATTTGTTGTTGTTGTTGTTAAGTCGACAGGGACGTGTACACGACAGGTTCTTCGTCTTGGCACCATTGGTGAAACAGATGGGTACGAAATCGCAAATAATCGGGGTGTGGGTGGGTGGTGGTGTTAAATCCACGAGTAAATAGGCTTGTGGGGTTTGAGTGGTTCCGTCGTACGCATGATTCAGCCAAGGTGTTCTTAACTGTATGGCTAACACTTGCACTTGCGATTTATCTCTAGGGCTTTTAAACAAGATACGTAATGAGCATTGAGACTGATCGTGCGACGGTAATTACTTTGTTAAAATTGATTTCTGGTGATGTAAATGACACTGGCATTACGATGATGCCCTTTGCGCGTAAATCACAGTTTAATTTCTTCTTCGTCTTCTCCT
Organism: Megalonaias nervosa; assembly: GCA_016617855.1. Taxonomy (NCBI): domain Eukaryota; kingdom Metazoa; phylum Mollusca; class Bivalvia; order Unionida; family Unionidae; genus Megalonaias; species Megalonaias nervosa. The sequence goes on along the minus strand of JAECUM010007758.1, from coordinate 19,395 downwards.
AACATGTCGTCGAAGATGACCAGATGGGTTTGACTGGGGTCAGACACGATCTCGTCGTCTTCGCCAGGAATGCCTTATACAAACACGATGGAATTGCCTTGACTTTTTCGCAGGATTCTGTACGCCGATTGCCACTCTTTGTAACACCACATGATTCGTTGAGGTGGACGATCGATCAAATGATGTTTATGTTCGATCAAACGTTTGACAAATTCGGTTTTGCCTGAACCGCTCGGTCCAGCAATTAATATGTTAAACGGATGGCGAAGATACACGTCTTCCCAACAGGCACGATCTAAGTTATTGTCGATGACTTTGAAAGTGGTGGAAGAGGGAGCAGAGACAGCAGAGGTAGCCATAGTGCAGGGAATGTCACTTTTGACACAAAGACAGACAAGACAAGGGTTTTTATACTTTTTTCATGACACGTTTATTGCCAAAAATAAACATTTTAAAAATGCAACACAAAAGACAAAAAGTACTTCAAAGCCAAAGAGTGAAGTACATCGATAAAATACAAACACACAAAAGTCACTGTGCAACATTTTTTGCTGTCCTGGAAACAGTTTGTCACGTACTTAGAGGTTTTACACTTGGGACAGTCACACACAGGACTACTCCCGGAATGGTCTTTTGAGGATAGTACCTCACAGTACAGATTGTAACGAGCCCACAAGGAAATGGCTGGTAAACGAAATCCCAGTAAGCAAGTCACTAAGTCACACACCAGAGGACGACCCAAATTCATTGGATACATTGCTTGTACAAAGAGTTGGTAATCCAAAACATTGTGGATACTGTCATTGATTTCCTTTCATGGAATCTGTTGTAGCACGAGTGATAAATGTTTGTGGCATGCTAGCCAGTTTATTATACCTCTTTTTGTCGGAGGTGATAAGTGTACTTTTTGAACAGAATCGGTTTTATTTCAGTAACGCACCAAAAACGTTTAGTTAGTAACTCACACACCACATGTCGCACAGAAGTTTCCTCTTGAACTAAGACTTGTTCGTGTAAAAGAGTTTGGTAAAACACTTAGTCTTCCGTTGGAATTCGGTGCACTATGATCACCTTGTAAGTAAAATGAGTGGCATCCAAAACTTTATGAATCTCACGTGATTCATCAATGTCTGACCAATGGAACACTTTGAAATGAATCATTCCTCTTATACCATTCAGGTACCAGTGGTTCCAACATCGGTGACGTAACGGATATAATTATTCTTTGCGTTTCACTTGTATTTTGACAAACTCTCGGTAGATGTGTTCTCTCATCTCCAGAGGTAGATTCTGAATGTACTCTTCTAAACTAGACATTCACAGAAATGTCTTTCTTTTGTCGGAGGCAATAAGTGTACTTTTTGCACAGAGCTGATCGTACTCCAGTGGCGAATCTAAATTGTTTAGTCACTTACTTGCACACCACATACCGTACAATAGTTTCCTCTACAGACAATATTTGTTGTTGTAAAAGATGTAGTAATCGTCTTACTCTTCCTCTGAAATTCGTTGCAGTAAGTCTACCTTGTAGTAAATAGAATCAGTAGCAAACCAATCCTTCTCGTCCTTGGGAAGTTGATCAATGTCTGACTCCTGGAACACTTTCATCAGATTCGTCCTCTTATAGCATTCAGGTACTAGTGCTTTAAACATTGGTGGCGTAACGGATGCAATTGTTCCTTGCGTTTGACTTGTATTTTGATAAACTCTCAGGCAAATGCGTTCCCTCAACTCCACAGGCAAACCACCAATGTTCTCTTGTAAAATATCTATGAAGAGCTTACTGAGGTCGTCCCACTACAGGTAGGTAGTGACAGTGCGGAGACCATCGAGTAAGTTCCAGGTAAGCTGAATCTTTTAAAAGCAATGTCTTTCTTTTGTCGGAGGCAATAAGTGCACTTTTTGCACAGAGATGATCTTACTCCAGTGGCAAATCTAAATAATTTAGTCACTAACTCGTACATCACACACCGTTCAGAAGTTTCCTCTTGAACTAAGTTTACATTATGCAAAAGATTTTGGTAACCCTCTAACTCTTCTTCTGGAATTCGTTGCAGTAAGTCTACCTTGTAGTAAATAGTATAAGTTACAAACCAATCCCTCTCGCCTATGTCTAGTTGATCAGTGTCTGACCACTGGAACACTTTCATCAATATCAGTCCTCTTATAGCATTCAGGTAAGAGTGGTTAAACATCGGTGACGTAGTGGATACAATTGTTCTTTTGACAAACGCACGGAAAATGCGTTCTCTCAACTCCAGAGGCAAGCCACCAATGTTCTCTTGTAAAGTATTCATCCAGAGATTACTGGTGTCCCACAAAATGTAGGTAGTGACAGTGCGGAGACCATCGAGCATGTTCCAGGTAAGCGGAATCTTTCTGCTCCCACTTGTGAAGTGACACACCGCAACTGAAGCACTTTATTTTATCAACTTCACCCAAGTAGATAAATCCGGCTCTGGCTAATTCTTCGGGGGTAGGTCCACCCAGAAATTTAGGCCACTTTCCTTGGAAGGTTTGGAATTGACTTTCAAAGTCGCAGTATTCAGGCAAACGCACAGGGAACGAATATTCTTTATTCACAGGCTCATTTCGATGATGGTACGGTGAAATCCACAGTAGTTTGCTCAGGGTTGGATGACATCCGTAGGGTGGTAGTCGCATGGTTTCACGTTGACTATGAAAACCAGTAAAGAGTCCACGATAACGAGTGTCATCGCTTTCGCATCAGTCAGGTTTGACACGCACAGCATCACCTTCCATGGTAGGTATGGTAGTAGTAGTGATAGCAGAGTTCCCATGATGTGCTATGAGTCGCTGAGGTCAGAGCGTACGACATCCCTGCAATCGCAAGGCACAGCATCGCACTCCACTTGAGAATCACCGAACTTGTATGGTTTTGTCTATTTAAAAGTATTCACCTTTCTCGCTTGGCAATGGTACGTAACATTTAATACCCGACTGTAATACTTGTAACATATTTTTACGCACCATAACTTTATATGATAAAACTTGTAGTACTGCATTAGTGCATCAACATCCTGTCTTGGAATGTCGCTAGAGATATGATTGAAATCGATTATTTCTTTCTTCATTATATAAATATTTGTTTTATAATTTTTTATTTAATGTTAAAATCTGTAATGCCTACGATAGAATCTAAAAACTCACGAAACTTTTCGTTAACGGGAGAAGCTATAAATTCTCTGTACTTGTCATAAACATTTGACGAAGTATCCTCATACCGTTTATCTGTTAATACCTCATCTTTCTTTAACCAGCTGTAGGATTTAAACGTGTTTCCCACGTGACGTCTATACAAATTTTTTTCATTTACCAGTTTATTGCGTTTACCTTCTGTTTCATCAATAAACCCGTGTATCAAGCTTAATTGATTTAACGTAAAATTTTTGAGAACGAGATGTTGTCTGATAATTGCGTATGCGGTTATGAAATTTGCTAGCGTTAACGCTTGGATTATGCTTAAATCAGGACAATAATACTAACAATAGAATCCACTTTGTGCAATCATTTTTCGTACGGTTTGGTGAATATTTTATCAAATTCATCATGATAATTTCGCAATGACAATTGTCTCGAGCGTTGGAGTGATGGAGGTGAAATATCATCTTCTTCATCAATATTGTGGTAATAACGAAACCCTCTTTCAAACGATGTTGATTCGACTTCTTTGAGAAACAGTTCTCGCTCAACATCATTGTAATCATCGATTTCCTTGTCGAGATCTTTGATTATTGATAGAGATTGATGAACAATAATTGAATCAAATTCAACATAGTCAATTAATATTGGTAAAATTGCGTTAAAATATTCTTTAACCAGTAACTCCACATTTGATAAGTTAACTACTTTAGTTAATGTTTCTTTGTCATGGAAGTACATACCAAGATGATTAAAAATTTCTCGCTTTGAAAAAACATCATTCAATTTTTTTTTTTTTAGTCTTATGTTTTAAACTTCCGCTAGTCTGTTAAGACGATTGTGATTTTCATTTATTCGTCTTTCCTCCTGGGCTTTCCCACCATAAGCTGGAGTTTTTATTACATTTGATTCCACTATTAGATCAACGTTTTCGTTAACAAGTTCGAGTAATGTTTCTTTTAAGTATATTTTCAATTTCTTTCTGTTCATCAAGACACTCGTCAGGATGACAGTGCTTAGTTATTTTATCATAGTTTTCTACTGCTTTTTTCAACTGTGTCCCTCTCATACTTCCAACACTTATAAAATTGATTTTGGTAGGTGATGATTTTAACAGTAAATCGTCGGATAAATTATCGAGTATAATTTTTCTTTGGTTAATTTTTTCTTTTGCCTTTTCATTTTTCTCGCTAATACCAGCAGATCCAATAATAACTTCTTTTGCATTAAAAATATTATCATAAATTCTTTAGCAACTGTTATGATCGGATCGGCGGCTCTGACATTATTTTAAGATGTTATACTAAATTAATTCGTCAAGTGTAAACAACTACCAGTAGGATAAACCTGGATTAGTAGGCTCATAACGAGTAAAGTATAATCAATAAAATTTAAACTTCAAAATAAGTGCTGTTTGTAAAGTTATTTATATTGGTGTTGTTCCTATTGGCGTATTAGTTGTGATATATAAGTCAGTCCATAAAACATCATCATTTGATCCACCGATTTTCCAATCGAGAAATCTTTCAATACAGCTGTGATGTCAACGAACTTGCTCCTCCAAATACTGCCCACTCGTTTACTGTATCATCGGAAAGTGTAACATTGTGACAATTAAATTGTGTTGTATTGTAAACAGACGACGTTGATATTGTGAATCCATTTTTCTGCTTTTTTTGTATATTAGTACAACGCGGAATTAGTCCAGCGTTATTTTTAGCGTATAATTTTCCTTCACCTCCAGATAACCCATCGACGTATGTTTTATTAACTAAATCACTACCAGAATATGGAACATCCGTAGAAGTAATTTTATTCGATCCCATGTTTATATTTCCTGACATCGTTCTTCTAGCTTTATTTAGCGTATTCGCTGTTATATACGCGGCTATACTATTTGTTGTTTCAATATCTCTGGAATCAACATAAAATTTATTAGTTAAATCCTCGGAGTTAGCTGTAGTATAAGTTGAAGTAATTTTATTAGATCCCATGTTTAACGTGCTGGTCATTGTTCCACCGGATTTATTTAGTTTGATATTACCGATATATTTTAGTTATGAATAACTTACAGCTTGAGTATTATTTATGTTTGCTGGAGGATAAGCTGTTCCAAGTTTATAATTTTTTTTCCTTCCATGTTTAAGTCACCAGATATTGCATCGCCGGTTTTATTAAGCTTATTATCGTCGATGGATTTTAGTTGAGCATAACTTACAGCTTGTGTTTGATTTAAATTTGCTGGCGGATAATCTGTTTCCAGGTTTATAATCTTTTTTCCTGCCATATTTAAGATACCCGCCATTGTATCACCGGATTTATTAAGTTTTTTTGTCGTCGATGGATTTTAGTTGAGCATAACTTACAGTTTGTGTTTGATTTAAATTTGCTGGCGGATAAGCTGTTTCCAAGTTTATAATGTTTTTCCTGACATATCTAAATTACCGCTTAACGTTCCTTCAGTCAACGATAACTTATTATTATTGATTGTTAACAATTGTGAAAAACTTACGGCTTGAGTAAGATCAACATTAGATAGTGGATAATCTACTTCTAAACCCTTTATTCGCTGATTTGACATCAATAAATTACCTGTCATTGTGTCGCCAGTATTTTGACAAAATTTGATGTATCAGTTGCTGTTGATGGTTCGTCAGCAAAAGTTAATCCTGATAAAGTTGTTCCGAACTTTGTGCAATAGGTCATTATGTAAATTACATAACATAAAATTATGTATAATATAAAAAAATATAACAATGGCAAAGTCATCAATATTAAATTTTGATACCGAACGACTGATCAAGCATAAACATAACAATGAATTTCTTATAGTTAGTCGTACAGGTTCTGGTAAAACAAATCTGTTACTAAATCATTTACTCAATGATAACTTCAACTACGACAGAGTTTACATCTACAAATTAATCCACAGCAGGATAAATACGAGTTGTTGAGCGAGTACAACGATAAACGTCGTACTGAACTTGGAGTTGGAAATGATATATCTTTGATAAAACAACCCGAAGATTTAATTCCAGTCGATGAACTTGATTCGTCCAAACATAAAATAATTGTATTTGACGATATTCCGCTGAACAACGAGATGAACAAGATTAGATCATAGTTTTCACTATCACGTAACAAGAGATGTAATTCGATTTATCTCGCTCATGGTTTTTATAACGTCGATAGATTTATTAGGCGAAATAACTGGTTTGCTTTATACTATTTCCTGTGCTGGATAATGTTGATGTAAGAAATATTGCAAACGAACAGTGGGATGATGTAACAAAATATAAATTTATTGAACTATATCATCGAGCGACAAAAAATAAATACAATTTCTTTTTATTTGATAAACTAGCGTGTGATCCAGCTAAAATGTTTCGTTGCTGTATTGACGAATTTCTCACAGATTAATTTTATAAAGCCTATGGAAAATAAACAATGGATAAATATCAACAAAGGATTGAGATGTTAAAAAAGTTTATCGAAACCAGAGCTGCTATTAAGAAAAAAGTGCAAGAAGCACGTCGAGGGCAACGTGTTGCAGGGGAAGAAACTGCTAAATTTTTAAATCCGGTTACTGAAACATTAATTGGTAAACAACCAGAAGTGCCAGCATTGACTCCAGAAGAACTATAATAAAACAAATACAAGAAAAAGGGTTGTTAGGTCAGTTGAAAGAACAACAGGAAACCGAGGCTGAAAAAATTGCTGAAATAATTGAAGAAGTAAATTACAAGAAATAATTAACTACATCAATACTCAAAGAAATATATTTGTACCTGCCGAACGAGCAAAACAAATGACTGTAATTATTATGAATAAAGATATGGAAATATTAATGAGTTTAACGAAGGAAGAAATCAATGAAGCAACTTTCAGAAACTTTCTTAATAATTTTATTCAGGAAGCTGAACTTGATGACATTCAAAACATAAGAAAATGGACGGATGAAGATTATAAAAAGTTTACTACGGGATTAGATCGTGTCATAGAACTAAGAAACTCTTCATATCAAAGTATGGGATACGAACCGGATGATCCGCATTTTATGAGAAGTTTCAATAGAATGCGTAATGGAGTAACTGCAACTATTGTGCTTGCAACAGCAAAACAATACAAAACTTATGATCTAGCCTTTAAACATAGTTTTTATACTGTCCTTAAAAGGAATAAAAAAAAAAAAAACGTAAAACATTTATGGTAGATGAAAGACTTGGATTTGGAGTCCGCGTATTTACATCAGACGCTGAAATGATTGGTCGACTTATGTTGCTGACATCATCGAAGGAAGCTGGAAAGGAAAACACAGAAATCGACAACGAAATCATTTATATATTAGATCATTTTCGATCAAATGGGTTGCTAACGTCGGCCGAGTACAAAGTTTTCTACACCGATCTTATCGCGTAAAATAAGCTAACAATGCTATATAATCAACACTGATATAATGACGCTAACATCAACGACGTTATTGTTAAATTCATCACAAACAATCAGCGACAGCTCAAACTTCTCCAGTCTACTATAATCCACCAATAGAGCTAGACCATAAGAAGCAATACGAAATTGGATTAATTTCTGCTACGATATGGCATTCTATGGCAAATGTAAAAACAAATATCAACGATGACTTTACATTTAATCCAGACACAGCATCTCAAGCCTGGGTATCTGCTACGATATGGCATTCTATGGCAAATGTAAAAACAAATATCAACGATGACTTTACATTTAATCCAGACACAGCATCTCAAGCCTGGGTATCAGTCAAAATGCCACAAGGCGCGTACAACGTAATTGATCTTAACAAAATGATAAAGAACTTATAACAAAAAACAGTGGCAACAGCCGTGGCAATGCCGCCGCCAACGATACAGTTTTCGCAGACAGTTTTGAGTTAACTCCGAATTACAATACACTACGAGCTAGAATAGCATTAAAAAATAATTTGTTAATTGATTTTTTTTTTTTTTACCTGCAACAAGTATTGCATCGTTGCTAAGATTTAATCGCCAACATTACGACAGTGTTACAGAATGAAGTATATCGTATGATGGAGATTTACCTGTCAACATAACACAAGTAAAAACAATTTTGATAAATTGTTCTATTGCACTAGGATCTTATTCGGCGTTAGGAAGCCAAGGTCAAACCGTCTACAATTTTTCACCAGATGTTCCTCCAGGATCTCTGATGCAAATGTCTCCTAGGTAAATAATATATTGTCCTACTAGTCTTGAAAATCAAATAACAAGTATAACAATGCAACTAACAGATCAATCTAGGCGACAAATAGATTTTAACAATGAATTTGTCACGTATTACTTACACCTATGCGTTGCGTAGACGTGCAACAACATAGTTGTCGTTGTAAGATATTTTTATAAGCTAAATAACAATAACAAGATAAGACGAAAAAAGTTCATCGAAAAAATTGTCGGTGGAGTTTTTGGAAATATATTTACAACAATTGCTGAAAATATACCAGGAATAGCTCGTAGAGTAGCACCAATTAGACTTGACGCCAGCAAAGCTTTTGCACCTGGAGCTACATCTGCAGCTGGAACCACAGTTAGTTAAAAAAAAATCGCCGATAAAATCAAAGGAAGTCCACAAACAATACCTGTTGCAATGCCAGCGTTACCAGCGACATTGCATGTGTTGCCAACCGAAAATGAAATAAACAAGCAATAGCAGATATTGCACCAACAAAAGAAACAGAACGAGCTATGATATCTACAACCAAAAAAATTATTAGTACGTCAAAATTAATAGTAAGTCAAAGGTATTTACTCCGGCTGCTGTTTAGTCCAACGTGAAAAAAAAGTCTCAATTTTATGTGGCTATAATAAAATAAAAACAATGTCAGCTAAAATTTATTTTGATCTTGCAGAAGAACCTGAGATTGATAATGATGTAATAGGATTTGAATACGTCGAGTATCTCGACGAAAACTCGAACGAACCGAATAAATCCAGAGTTAGAATTTTTAATACACGAGACGAAGACGTGTTTCTGCTGACGCATAAGGCGATGTTAGAAGTACGTGGTAGAATACTAACAGCAGCTGGAGTTAATATTGCGCCTGGCGCAAAAAATGCGCTTGTAAGTAACGATTGGAGTTTGTTTAGAAGTGCCAGATACCAACTAGCTAATCAAACCGTTGAAGATATTTCAATGCACTTGCCAGTAGCAAATACAATACTTAACATAGTTTCATTTAGCAATGATTACTCAAGATCGGTTGCTACAAATATGATGTGGTTTAAGGATACTTGACCTGGAAGTGGAACTCCTCTATCTGGCGAATTTATTTCAAGAGGTGTTCTTGTACATGGTGCTGACGCTGAAGCAGATCTTATAATTTTAAGAAATTTTCTTATTGCTAATGCTTCCGTTTTGGGTATAGACGCCCCTGCAGTAGGTGCAAACGCAGACGCTTTAACAGATTCATTAACAGCAGCGTGTAAAAATCTTGGTATAACGCTGCCAGCTGCAGCCGCTGATAGCGTTGCAATGTTAAACTTATTGTTCAACAATATTGGAGTGAAAAATATAGCTTACAACGATGGCTATACTAAAAGAAAAGAGCTGGCCCCGCAATCTCGACAAATAATAATGATGCTTCCGTTGAGCACAATATTTGGATTTTGTCGCGATTATAACAAAGTTTTTCGCGGATTAAAACATACACTTATTTTAGATCGAGCAGAACGAAACGATTGTATAATGCGTGCTGCTGGATTAGCCGAATTTCAGTTTGTTATTACAAGATTAGCATTATGGATGCCACGAATTGTTCCATCAACAAGTAAAATGATGGAACTATATTCAACATTGAAGGCGTGGACATAAACGATATATTTCGAACAGAACAAAATTTATCAGACGCTGATCCCTAACGCAACTGATTATACATGGCGTGTTACAACCGCTCCCGCGACATTTATTTGTTGTATTTCAGAAACAGGAGCGTCCTAATAATCAAGAGAGGAACAATTCTGAATTTTATAACCCAGGTGTCAGACGAATCTTCGTCAGAATAAACTTAAAACAGTATCCAGAACGAGCAATCGAATGTAACTTCGACGACAACGAAAATAAAAATATTACACGACCTTATATGTATCTCACTGAAGCAATATAAAAATACCAGGACGCTGATAGCGGAAGCCAAATATCTGTTGAAGAGTTTAGGAAATTATACCCGATCTTTTACTTCGATGTATCGAAACAATCCGACCGAGTTGTAGGATCTACAGCTGATATTGAGATTACTTGGACCCTTGGTGCTGCCCTAGATCCAGGCGAAGATTTTAACGCATATGCGCTAATCACCAGCGATAGATATTTAACAATTGACTCATTACAGGAAAGAATGACGGTACAAGTTTAATCTAACAATATTGATATAATACGTGAATGAAAACTAATATACAACCAGAGAAATATACCTAACGCAAGGACAAGTTGAAAAATTATCAGCGGCGGTTTCTAAACGTCATTCTGTTTCTTTCATGATATATCCAGCGACAACGTCTACAAAAAACTGCAGCAGGAAAACTGTTTGTTCTTAAGCTATATGTTGCACAATTAACAGCTACGTCAGAACATGGTGGATTTTTTGGACCTGCACTTTCAACGATAGCTAGTACTATTATACCAAAGATTTTACCGGCGCTAGGAACATTAGGACTAGCAGAGGCGTCAGAACCAATAACAGGAGCAACTAGAAAAGCAGTATCTGGCGACGGTATCAAACAGATCTATCGTCGGTGACAAAGTCACTGACATCAGCTTTGCTGACGTTGACGTTGATATAGTTTTATGTAACAATAATAATATAATGCCAGCTAAAAAAGATCAACGACAGCTAAAAAAAGAAAATTACAAAACTTCCGCGGGCGAGAAAACAAGGAGGAATTTTACCAATAGCTCCACTAATAGCGGGATTAGCGGGAAGCATACTTCCAAATCTACTAGGAATTTGGACGCGGAATGAAATTACCGGGAACCAGACGCCGTTGACCAATTTCGAGATACTTGAAATGATTGAAAAAATAAATTCCAACAGCTATTCCGTCAACGGCAATGCCGTCGTCGATAAATTTCATTGAGTATTTTCCAAAGATGAACTTGATGACGTTCCAGGAGGTGGTTCGTGTATTATAAACATACAAAACTTCAATGACGGATCTGGTACTCATTGGGTGGCTGTTTACGATAACAATTATTTTGATTCATTTAAACTTCCTCCGAGTGATCTTACAAAAAATATATTTTTAAAAAGTTTTAAAAAATGAATTATTCGTCTAATCAGCTACAACCTGTTGGTTATTGTATCATGTTTATCAAACAAATGTCAAAAGATCCTAATTTTTTAAAGTTTGTCTTTGTGCAATTTGACAGGCACCCGAACAAAAACAACGACGACATAGCAATAAATTGCTCGCAATAAATTGTTCACAATGAATTTTTTGTGACAATTGAATATAACATGTCGCAAACGATAAAGTATTGCCTCAAATGTAAAACTAAACCGCCTAACAAAGATGAAAAAGTGGAATAAACGAGAAATAACAGAACGATGTTAAAAGGTATTTGTACTGTTTGTGGCAGAAAAAAGTGTATTTATTTCATCAACGACTTCGTCAACACCTTTAGCATCACCGATGACGACCACGACGGCTTTGCAGTTGACGACTCCTCCTCAACAACTTTCGTTGTCGGGCTCTGGCGTAGATAGAGTTATTTTAGTCGATGATTAAAGTAATAATGAAACTACAACAACGAAGTTGTCACCGTTGTAATTGTGGTTGTGATAAAGCCCTTCGTATTGAACAAGATAAAATTGTTACATATTGTCAGCGCTGTAATCGCCGAGAAATAATTGGATCTGGAATTGATATACATAAAGTTATTGGTAAGTTACCAAAACCGAAAGGAGGCTGGACATTGCCAGGCCATAAGTATACTGGTCCGTATAATCCACTACATGAACAACTAGATGAAAACGATAATCCACTACCAGGGCAAGAGCCTTATAATCAAGTTGATGCAATAGAAATGCGTCATGATATTTTTTTATCGTGATAACGAAAAAGAAAAGCATGGTTATGATAAGGTAATGCTGAACGAACTTAAAGATATGAAGCCTACAAACGGCCTGTTTCACAGGCTGCGAAAACGATTTGATAGAAGATTAGTTCAGGGAATAACTGGAACAAAATATAAACTTGGTCTTGGTCAAGAATTATAGGATGATATGAAGTTAATCGCATCAGAGCTACATAGACCTAAAAAGAAAATTCAGCACCGTAAGGTTGTCGCGAGCGCCATAGATGATATCTGGGCGATAGATTTTAGTTGATATCTCAAATCTTTCTCAGTCAAACAATAATAATAAATTTTTCTTTAACGTTATTGATGTTTTTAGTAAATACGCGTTTAGTGTACCCGTTACGGATAAAACAGGAGCATCAATAACCGCTGCGCTAAAACAGGTGATAACAAGTACTAAAAGAAAACCTAATAAGATTTGGACAGATCACGGAGCAGAATTTTTTAATAAAAGATTTGAGCAATGTTTGGAGCAAAATAACATTAAAAAAATATGTTACAGGAAACGAAGGAAAAAGTGTTGTCATTGAAAGATTTAATCGCACACTAAACGAGTTGATACATAAACATTTGTCAGCTAAAAACACTAACAGGTACATCGATGATCTTCAGCAAATCGTTGACAAATATAATAACACAAAACACAAATCTATCAAAATCTCACCGAACGACACAATTAAAAATCCATTATTGGCTAACAAAAACATGTACCGGCAATATAAATTTAATGTTGGTGATCGAGTTCGAATTTCGTTAACGAAAAAATATTTGAAAAAGGATTTACTCCGAACTGGGGTGAAGACGTATTTGTCGTTTATGGGGTTTTAACAACGATGCCTGTAACATATATCCTAAAAGATCTGGCAGACAACCCAATAAATGGTAGTTTCTAAGAACATGAATTACAAAAACCAAACAAGATGTTTTTGTTATCGAACGAGTAATAAAAAAACGTGGCGATAAAAGTCTTGTTAAGTGGCGTGGATACAGTGATAAATTTAATAGTTGAATACCAACTAAAGAAATTAGTACCGGGAAATAATATTTTTATAAATTTCCTCGTACTTGCGTAAAACAGATTTACATTTCACAGGTTTACATAACGATGTCAAATATTGTCTGCGATCATCAGAGATCGACATTAGATTAAATATCTTAACAAAGATAAAATCGAATTTTATATTTTTCAATCAGTATGGAAATTGGATGTTTAAAAGCGGTTTTATTAGCCGCCAAAACGATTGATTTTCGTCTACTGTAAAATAAATTTTAAAATTTTCTTCATAATATGATATTTTACGTTATACCGCCCAGTTGTTGGTTTTCCGTAATTTTTTTGTCCCACAACGTTGTTGAGGCATATTTGACATCGACATCAGCTTCGCTGACGTTGACGTTGACGACTTCGTCGTCAACATCAGCTTCAATAATATTTTTGTGTTCGCTGACGTTTGTGTCATCTTCGATAACAAATCAATTTTCCGTGCTATATCTACTGCCTCTAAAGGTGTATCATAAATATACCTTAATCTTTCTAAGAGACTCATCATATATTTTTACGTGGCTTTAAGTAATATAAAAAATGGAAAAAATTAAATCTCTCGAGCGCGCTAGGATATATAACATTAGTACACTTAAGGAAGCTGTATAAAAGGTATTGGCAGGCGAGAAACAATTTCAGTCAATATATTTTTAGTTTGTGGTGGAAGTGACAAAATTTTGTTGACGAATTGGAGAAAAAACGATTACTCAGCGATAAAAAAATTAGTATGATGTATAATAGAGAAGATATCATGTTGTGGTGCCATACTTGTATTAGTCGGGATGAACTTAAGAAAATATTACAATAAATCATCGTACAAGAAAGTTATTCTTTCAAATGTTGTTTGTGATATTGCTGTTCTATTTATTCCATCTGCGACAAATTTTATTGCTCTAGAATTGATATTAAAGTATCTTGCAGCAGCTGAAATTGAAGGAAATTTCAGTTCCTCATCTGTTTCAGTATTTACCGCAATTATAGGTTTAGCTGGGTACTTAAAATTAATACCACCACCTCGTCCTCGTTTTGTATTTTCTTTTGGTTCAAGGTTTTTTTATACGATTTTCGGTTTTAACGCCGTTGATCTATTACTAAACCATCTGGTACAGGTCCTTTTAAAACTTCGTAAACAAATCTATGGCTGTAATAACCAACAAAAACCAGTTTTTGTTCCTCGAATCCTTATCCTGAAATAACGAAAAACATTTTGATTGCGTGTCAAAATTAAATTTCACAGGAATTGACTTCCCGGTTACTGAAAATCAAATACCAGAATTTGAAAGACAAAATAATATTTCAGTTAACGTATTTGGTTTAGATGATAAATAAAATGCGTATCTGAGATATATTTCAGAGAAAGCTTCTCAATCAACGATAAACTTGTTGTTTTATAAAAGCCGTTACGTTTGGATTAAAAATTTTAATGGGTTGGTTAGTAAACAATACAGTAAACAAAAAATAAGAAATACTTTTGTTATAGATGCTTACACGGCTGTTCTGACAACGAAAGATTACAAAAGCATCTACAATATTGTTCGGAAATGCAAAGAATAACAATGCCAAAGGAAAAAGAAAAATCTTAAAATGTGTCAATCATAAGCATAAACTAACGATACCCTTTGTTATTTATGCTGATTTTGAGTGCTTACTACAACCTGTACTTGGTGCTGAAAATAATCCCAACCGATCAAGTACAAGAAAAATTCAGAACCATATTCCGTGCGGAGTAGCATATAAAATAGTTTATTGCATTGATCAAAGTTTATCAAAGCCAATAAAATTATATCGCGGTAAGGGTCCAGCTGTTTGGCTTCTCAAACAATTGATTAGCGAAGTTGACGATATATTTAATCAATTAAAAAAAATTGTTCCAATGATAAAATTAACAAGCCAGCACAAAATTGATTATGAAAAAGCGGAATTTCGTCATATCTATGAAAAACCTTTTGTGCGGAATCGATGATAATATATTATAATTTATTATCTAAAGAACAGCAGGAAATAGGATCACCGAGACAAAATTCAATGGTAAAAAAATTCATTCCAAACCTACTTGATAAATGAAATTATGTTTTGCATTATTAGGCTTTAAAGCAGGCAGTAGATCCTGGTCTTGTGTTGAGAAAAGTTCATCGAGTTTTAAAATTTAATCAGTCGTCGTGGATGAGAGGTTATATTAGCTCAAATACTTCTAGAAGAGCTGTAGCGAAAACCGATTTTGAAAAAAATTTCATTAAGCTCATGAATAACTCCGTCTTTGGAAAATCAATGGAAAATATTCGAAAACGAGTAAATATTGAACTAGTTAATGATGTCGACCACAGGAATAAACTTGTATCAGATGATAGTTTTGTTAGTATGAATTTTTTTAATAAGAACCTTGTCGCGATACAACGACGAAAAACAAATATAAAACTGTTTGATCTTTCCGATTGTCCTCGTGACAGTAAATTTTATGATGATACAAATAAAAAGGTAATTGGTAAATATAAAGATGAAAAAACCCTTTATTATCAAATATTTTATTGGATATGCGAAGCAAGATGTATGCTACGTTGATGGACAATAATAAATTAACGAAAAACGTGATTTCGTTGAAAAATGTTTTGGATTTGATGATTACAAGTATGCAGTTGATGGCGGTATTAGTTTTATACGAGCAATGGCTATTCGAACAAATCATCATAAACTTGAAACAGATGTTATTGTAAAACGTGAATTAAGTAATTTTGATAACAGACGTTAGTGCGAAAATGTAATAGATACCTTTGCACTTGGATATTGTAACGATGATAGATCTATACTCGATATTATATTCGATGATTAAGTCATTGGGTTACTGTATGAAATTTTGTGTGAATTATATAAATAATGTTTGATAAAGTAACAATCGAAAACAGCAACAATAGCAAAATTAAATATTTGATGAAAGATGGTAAACAACTTACATTTGACTTTAAAAATAAAACATCTGGAATGTTTTAGCGGAAATGGATTTTTACAAAGCAGACTAAAACTTTCTTTGATTAGAGCTGGTGACAGTGATTATTTCGATTATCTTGAAAAATTAAATACTGAATTGTCAGAAGGATTTAATAACTTTCATAACCCTATTAGTGAACATAAATATACCAAGATCACAATTGACCTTGACAGATCAAAAGTTTATTAATTTGACAAAAAATATCCGCTTAATAAACCTCAAATAAAAGATTTATTTGAGTCTCGTCGTTGTGTTAGTGGTAGATTAAAGTTCAGTCTTTATTATACAACGATTAAATATTTTTAATCTCAACAGTTGAAATCTGATGATTGGTGATGAAATTTAGAACATTTTATCTAACTTCATTAAATAATCTTTATAAACTTTTATATAAACATTTTATAAATAATAATAATAATAATGAGAACTTTGTATAGCGTCTAATCTTTAGAAGCTCTAAGCGCTTTATAACATTTGACAACACTTAAAAAACATATAATGATATGATTACAAAATTAAAAACAAGCACCACGAAAGTAGAAACAGAAAATATGCTGTAAATATTTAAGGCAAGGATACATCATTAGGTCTTTAAGTCTGTTCTTGCAGTTGAAATAGGTGAGTTTTAAGAGCACTCTTGAATGAGATCACTGTGTCTTTGTGTCTAAGTGCAGTGGGCAATTCGTTCCACGTTGCTGGGCCCTGGTATGCAAAAGAGCGTTGTCCATATGATTTCATCTTCATAGTGGGAATAATGAGAATACGAGTGTCAGAAGAGGAGCGTAAGCATCTTGCAGGTGTGTACACATGGGTGAGGTCAGACAGGTATGTTGGACTAGAGCCCGTCAGTGAAACATAGCACAGAGAACAAATTTTGTGTTTAATTCTGGATCGTATGGATAGCCAGTGTAGGGTACAGAGCAGGGGGAGGCGTGCTCTGATCGTGGTACTCTAAGGATGATTCGTGCAGCTGTATTTTGAACTTTTTGAAGTTTCTGGAGTAGATATTGAGACAAACCAGACAGAATTGAGTTACAATAGTCCAGTCTTGAAAGTACTAAGGAACACACAAGTGTTTTAGTGGCATCAACTGAAAGATACTTGCGAATGGAGCTGATTCGTCTCAGCTCAAGATATGCAGCCTTGCATATGTTCATGATATGTTGGTGCAACGAGAGAGTACTGTCGAGAGTGACACCGAGGTTTTGTACTGACTGTGTGAATTTAATGTTGGTGTTGCTGATATTTATTGTCTGAGGTAAAGGATGTGAATGAGAAAGTCTTTGTGTTGTAATCAGGATGGTTTCAGTTTTATCATCATTCATCTGCAGCTTGTTACATGTCATGCATGATTTCACATCAGAAATGCACCTCTCTACGCCTTGGATGGTAGCTTCAACTTCAGTTGGATGGTAGATTTGTATATTTGGGTGTCATCAGCATACAATTGGTGAGACACTGGATGATGATCTATGACACTTGAGAGTGGCTGAGTGTATAGAATGAAGAGAACAGGTCCAAGAACAGACCCCTGTGGAACACCACAGCATAGATCAACTGGGCTAGAGTGTTTTCCATTTGCGGACACAATTTATGTCCTGTTGACCAAGTAGGACTTGAACCATAGTATGGCCGTATCATGAATGCCAAATACATGCTGGAGACGGTGAAGTAATATATCATGGTCTATAGTGTCAAATGCTGCAGACAAATCAAGGAGAGTGAGGACTGTAATCTTTCCGCCATCCAAAGCAGAGAGAAGGTCATTGACTACTTTCAGAAGAGTAGTTTCAGTACTGTGGCAAGGGCGATATGCAGACTGTACATTGCTAGAAAGACTGTTTGAATTCAGATGAGATACAAGGTGGGATAGAACAACTTTTTCTAAGATTTTTGACATGAATGGCAGATTAGAAACTGGGCGGTAGTTCTTTAAATCATTATGGTCAAGTGTTGGTTTCTTCAGCAGAGGCTTTACAATGGCAGTTTTGTAAAATGATGGGAATTCCCCAGTTGAGAGAGAGGTATTAATAACATCAGTTAGTGAAGAAATACAATGATTTCGCCAGTAGTGAGTTATATAGAGTTATTTCTGGATCTGAGATCCAATAATCGTTACCAAAAAGTTCGGACTATCACGATTTTGCCATATAATTCTAGTTACCAAGAAATGATGACGATGTTTATGATGATCATATATTTTATTCATAAAAAGTAGGTCGAGGGTTATAGGTGGAGACTATGTGATCTTTCTGAATGTTACGTGTAGGCTAATACAATAATAACAACAGAAAAGAGTGAAGACAACAAGCTTTGTATATTTTAACAAAATAATTTATTTCCCTAGAAAACAATGTAAAAATTGGAAAATAGGACTTACGGTTTGTGAATATAATCCAAAATTTAATCCTAAGAATGAAAAATACAAGTCCTATCACTAAATTATTCTATTAGAATCCAGGTTCGAATCTTGACGACGTTCCAATATGGAAGGCGATGACGTCAGATGTGGTCCTTGTACAAATAGCAACAATTCCTCAATTGAATCACAGTTTATGTTTCCGAATAATTCCAGAATAAATTTCCACTGAATGTCTTTCTCCCAGAATATTTCAAATGCAGGTGTATAGCCTTTTAATATACCATCTACTTTCACTTGACGTATATATTGCGTTTACACTCTACTCCTAGCTTCGTATAAAACATTTTAAATACTCAGTGTCCATATCAATTTCCTTTCCGAAATAATGGCTTTTGTTTTTACTGTTATTAGTGGCCAAGTCAAAATATGCCCGTGAACAAGAGTTGTTGTTGTTGTTATAGGGTTTAACGCCATTTTTCAGCACAAGATAGGATATACATGGCGCCAGTATAAATGGTGGAGGAAGAACCTGGGCAAATCCCCGGAAAGAACCACCGACCCACGAGAAGCTACTGGAAAGCTTTCTCAAGTACCCACATTGGCCGAGCCTGAGACTCGAACCCACGCAGACAGAGGTGAGATGGCAGTGATTCGCAAATGTGAGCGCTTTAGACCACTCGTCCACTCCCTCACCCCCAAACCCCACCCCGTGAATAA
>JAECUM010007756.1:0-61311 GCA_016617855.1 Megalonaias nervosa | reverse complement strand
GGGAGAGGCACAAGGATATGAGTTTTACATTCTATTTGAAAACTATTTATCATAAATTTTTCATTGGGAGAGCCACAGAAATCATTAGAATCTGAGTTTCTTGCTTGGTGTTGCAACATTAAATTAATGCTGGATTCCAGGAAAAATACATCAAGTTTAAAGCAGTGGTATTTCGAGATTTATTTTTCTGTATTACCAAAAGTTCTTTTCTAGTTTAGGTACTTTTTAATTTTTTTCTTGATTGCAGTGGGTGGATATTAGATTATGACATGGTAGAATTTTGTGGCATAATCTGTTGGTATCTTATCAGAATATTATTTTGTCATCATTTACAGTTTTTCTGTCAGTTATTTTAACTTGTATGTGAAGTAATTTCTTCCCCAGAAATATGCCAAATTCCTGCTTGTTGCATTTAAAATGTTGATCAGTCGTATTAATCTAATACTCTTGCAGGATTTATTTTGTATATATATATTTAATTAGATTCTTACAATGGATTATCTGATCTGTTTCAGAGATGAGTGAAGATTTATTGCAGTATTTTGTTAATCCAAAGATAATCCAGCATCCTGGTGGTCACTTCATTCCAGCCTCAAGCCCACAAAAGAAAATTTACCTAGAATTCCTAAATGAAATGTTACAGAGGAAGAACAGATAGGGACAATGCTTGTTGCAAAATGCCACATATATGTATGATTTAATGTCTCCCTTGAAATGCATATGATTTTACAAGCAATAAAATGTGGTCAGAATGTTATATTTAATTGGTAGTTACATTTGTGGATTTGAAAAAGTGCCCTTATTTTTCCACATAAAGATCATTGTGTGCTGCATGATAAATTTGTGAATTTAGAAAAGGATTCTTTTGTTTACACATGAAGATCATTGTGCATTGAAAGGGTCCTTTTGTTTCCACATAAAGATCATTGTGCACTGGATCATAAATTTTTGGATTGGGAAAGGGTCCTTTTGTTTCCACTTAAAAATTATCATGTGTTGGATCATAAAATTCTCGTAGGTAGCAACCGTAAAATCTACAACAGTTGGTACTACATGTGAAAAAGT
Organism: Megalonaias nervosa; assembly: GCA_016617855.1. Taxonomy (NCBI): domain Eukaryota; kingdom Metazoa; phylum Mollusca; class Bivalvia; order Unionida; family Unionidae; genus Megalonaias; species Megalonaias nervosa. The sequence goes on along the minus strand of JAECUM010007756.1, from coordinate 60,246 downwards.
AAATTTACAGTATGCTGATATTGTTTACAATGATAAGGTTTGGAAACTTCTATCACTAAACACTTTTCTGAGTATGTAAATAGGTCAGATTTTTATATTTTGAATTTTTCATTGAATCCTGTGTATTCAGAAATTATACTTGAAGAAATCCTTGCACACAGAGAAAATAATTTTATTCATTGCATGATGATCATGGTGTGCTGTATTCATGACACCTTGTCAGCCCTTACCTGTTGACTGCAAGACAATCACTGGCATATTGTATTTATGACATCTAGTAAGGCCCATTGTGCTGACTGCATGACAATCACTGGTATACTGTCTTTGATACTCAGTAAGGCCCATTTTATTGAATGCACGACAATCAATGATATATGTATTAATGCACTGTAATAATGACATCTAGTAAGACCTGTTTTATTGACTACGTGACAAACACTGATATGCTGTATTAAGGCACTGTATTTATAATACCCAATGAGACCCATTTTATTGACTACGTGACAAACACCGATATGCTGTATTAAGGCACTGTATTTATAATACCCAATGAGACCCATTTTATTGACTACGTGACAAACACTGATACGCTGTATTAAGGCACTGTATTTATAATACCCAATAAGACCCATTTTATTGACTACGTGACAAACACCGATAGGCTGTATTAAGGCACTGTATTTATAATACCCAATGAGACCCATTTTATTGACTACGTGACAAACACTGATATGCTGTATTAAGGCACTGTATTTATAATACCCAATGAGACCCATTTTATTGACTACGTGACAAACACTGACTGTATTAAGGCACTGTATTTATAATACCCAATGAGACCCATTTTATTGACTACGTGACAAACACCGATATGCTGTATTAAGGCACTGTATTTATAATACCCAATGAGACCCATTTTATTGACTACGTGACAAACACTGATATGCTGTATTAAGGCACTGTATTTATAATACCCAATGAGACCCATTTTGTTGACTACGTGACAAACACCGATATGCTGTATTAAGGCACTGTATTTATAATACCCAGTAAGACCCATTTTATTGACTACATGACAAACACCGATATGCTTTATTAAGGCACTGTATTTGTAATACCCAATAAGACCGATTTTATTAACTGCTTGGCAGTCACTGATATACTGCATTAAAGACACACAGTAAGCTCCATTTTTGTAATAACTTGTTCATATGATCAGGATCGTGATATACTTGACACTTAATTGAAACAATTAATTGTTTACTTGCAACGATTTTGTTTTTTAAATTTTAAAAATGAATAAAGGTATGCAACTTTAAACACCTTTTAACATAAATGAATGATGCAAACATTTTAATGTCTTTATAATACAGTAGAATCCTGATAATTTCTGAATTCTCTTAAGAAATATCCCATTGACAAGTGACCTATGAACCTTGTCTTAGGCAGTAACACAACTCCACTAAGAGCTGCTTGCACCACAACAGGAGGAATTACACATGCCACTTTCTTGTCAGTTCTGTGAAATCTAAGCTATTAACTATGGAGGTTATTATCTGTTGAAATTATCATATATGGATATTTTTTCACTGCCAAAAGTCTTATTTTTGAAGCAAGGTTATGAGCAATTCTGTCATTTAACAGTTGTCCATGTACACTTTGAGTTGCTCTATAATTAGAATGAAAACTTGGGCAGGAAAGCAGGAGAGGTGTGGAGTGGACTTGGAGGTATTCGTGCCAATCAACAAAATATACATAAAATGCCTTTAAAAAATGTATTGAAATGGCTAAATGCATTGTATTCAACTGGCCATCAGGTTAAAAAGAAGAGACCACAAACAGCAATAAATGTAATTGTAAAAATGATAAAGTCATTTGTTACTCTATTATTCAGAAGCTTTTATACCTGTTGCTTGCATTGTAAATCAAGAAATATACCACAAATAGCACACGATACACCTGTCTCATGATATTTTCCTACTCATGACCTAGGAACTTGACTACTGTATAATGAGGCATGGACCTTAAAGTTTCATTAAAAGATCTATAGGGGTTAAAAGTGTCAGCTGGGATAAGGATACAGGCAACTGACTTGTATTATCCCTTGTTGTGATGTTGACCATGAGTCAGGGGTATTGTTCTGAATACTAGAGAAACTGTCATGCAATATATATAAAAGTTTAAAGGTGCATTAAAATATCTTCATTGGTTTAAATGTTATGTTATACAAGGATAGATGTCACAGATTTATATATTTCCATGCAGTGATTTTGAAATCAAGGCAGGGTTTATTTATGGCTATGGTATGTGACATACTGACTAGTCACGTAACTTAACTGTTTTACGCTTCATTTAATTTATTTCAGTCGTTCAAAAGTTATAATCCAGACAAGGATACAGTGATCTCCACCTTAATAGTAGCAGTGAAAAAGTGGACTTTGGAGCAATATTCATTATTCCTGCAATTCACTGGACAATATTCCATCGCATAATCATGCTGGGATTTGGATTGCAGTACCTTTGAGCCATCAGATTAGCATAATATTCAGACATATTGTTAAAAATTACATGAAATTCCAAGCTTTAAAACTAAAAGCCAGAGTTTAAACTGAATTGACAAATATTGGTCAAACTTAAGGTATAAGAGCCAAGTAGCCACAACTTTTCATACTTAAACTGGTAACAAACATGCAGTATTATACCTGCAGTTAATAAGCATGCAATAAATTCTCCAAAAAGATTCAAATGTCAAAGCATGACAGGGACAACAAAACTTAAATCTCTTATAAAAATATTTTGTCTGAGATGCCAACTGCATCTGATGTGAAATAGGAATGCCAGCTTTACAAAACTGGAATTGGAACATAAAATTAGAAATACTTCAAATTTGTATCAAACAGTTTATCTTAAGCATTAAATCTTGTAATCTAAAGCAAGGTTGAGTATAGGAATGATTTTGCCAAAATCAGAATGGTTGGCAGCTCTGCTTTTTATGAAGAAGCAATAAAGTTTGTAAAAAGTATCACAGATCATTTCTTACATTGTACAGAAATATAAACATCATAATTTATATCTATTTACACAATGTTCATTGAAACTGTCATAAAGAAGTTTAGATTTGGGTCCTGAAATAGACATAATTTAATATGAATACTGAAACACCCTTCCACCTTTTTTAACAGAATGTCAGTAGATAAATAAAAACACTAAACATTTTTCTCTGATGATAAACTCAGTAGGCCAGCCTAGTATAAATTACAAAAAGAGACTGAGGAGTGGGCTTATTCTTAGATGTGGTCTTGTCATATTGGAGTCAAAAGATCACAAATAAAGGTGTATTGTGGTGCTTCACTATTCATTAGGTTACAGTCAATGATAATAAAGGAGAGTCATTCCTTTAAACCATGTTATTTACCTATTATCTGATTATATGAAATATTTTCATGAACAAAAACATCCTGAGCACACATTTTTGAAGAAAATCCTTTGCCATGGTCAGGAAAGTAGTGGCTGTTCCTTCTCTGTTGATTTTACTAAAATTCTCATATACACACATAGAGGTCACCGATCTATAAACAGATTTCACTACAGAATATTTATTTTAAATAATAAACCAGCATTAAAAATATTCTAAATCCGTGTGTATTTTATATTGTTTTGAATTTACAAGCATTTCAATACATTTGGTATTTTTTTTAAAGCAAGATTTCTTCACTAGACTTCACAAACCAGGATAGGTTAATTTCTTGGTTTCAAAGTTTGTGACTCACCAAAAACCAGGATGGCATGCTATCCATGAAAGCATGCTTTTAAGAAATTTCTTTCATAGTCTAGCAATTTTGGTTATCAGTTTTACATTCCAGATAATAAGAAAGGAAATTTTTGACTATCCTATGAATAAATCTTACATGCAATAATAATAATAATAATAATAATGTCTTCTTTTAATGTTATGGAAACTCCAATACTTAAGTGTAACTTCTCTCCCTTTAAGCCCTATAATATGTATCAAAATAAATGTTGTACAAAGTACATCTATTACTAGCTAGGGCTGTTCTAGTAAAACATACCTGGGACCCAGGGAAGGCACTTTTAATGTGGGGTACTCACCCTTAGATGCAATTTAGAATTTTCTTATCATTTTAATATGAACTACATGAAATCAAAGCACCATGGCAATGTATTTTTAGAAAGCTGCCTTCCCTGGGTACCATGTATGTTTAAATGGAAAAGCCCTTACATAAATGCACAGTATCTTCATGCACATTAACTCTTTTGTACAGTAAGTATTTACAAGTAAAATACTTTCTACAATGACATTACTAAAATACATTATGAAATGGGAAGATTTAACTGCACATAAAAATTACTGCTTCATCTGTAACAACTGGTGTAGAAATTACTTCAAGCAAAATCTTCAGGTATGTATAGCAGTTGATTATCACTCCTGCTTAGATATATCACTAGCATGTTTGAAAATATATGACACGTAATCTTGTTTAGTTCAGTGTTATACTTCGTCATAAAATACAATTCTATACTACAGCAGGGAAAGGGCCATATACTGAGTTTCACTAACTGAATATTAATTACTTACTCTGAGAAAAATTACTGTTTGTTTGTTGGTTTATATGGCACTTTTAACATGTTATTGGCTATATTTTGCTCAGGAAATAGGAGCTATGTGCCCATACCAAAGATACATTGAGGTTGCAGACCCTGGCTGGCCTGGTTGGGTATCAAACCTGCTCAGTTGCTGCAATGCACTAGTAACTGAGCTGCTGTGGGTTCCAACAGAAACAACTGAATAATAAATTACTAACAGTGATATTACAAAAAATCCCAGAAATGGATCTGTAATTTAAAAATAAAAAAAAAAATGAAAAGTTCCCAACAGCAGGAAAGACATATACCTTCGAAGTTTGTTAATAGTAGGTCTGAAATATTGCAAGTACATGTTCTTAAACAGTATCAGACGATCGAATAGGAATAGGAATGAGTTCCATATTTTAGCTTTTGAATACTGTAGAGTTCTAGTGAATTACTAAGTGCAAGGTTTTGGTAATTCTACATTTTAAAAAAAAATATTGATCTTAGATTATTGGTACAAGAACTTCTGTAGAATAATTTGCCTCTTTGAATTGGAAATAACCTCAAACTTTTGTATGCTATCAACAAGAACAAAGCAATACTGGATCATTCTGATGCAACTGTTATGCACTAATACAGTATGCTAAAAAGTATTTTATTCACATTTAAGAAATTCTTGATTGCTTAGAGTTTTCAAATCGATTTGTAACATAGGGACTAAATGCCACTTTAAGAAACAAGATATATATTTTTTTAATGATTTATTGAATGATGTTTTTCAGGCTTTTGTGACAATAAAAATATCTAAAATATTGTATTCACTCTTTAGACTTGAACTGCAAAACCTGAAACATTTGCAGATATTTTTTTTTCAGCTTTGGGTCACAAGTGGAATCTGCTGATTTGTGGGCTTGGTTTTGTGCATAGGATAAATGTGATATATACCCTGCCATTTTGTGCATTTGCATTGTGTCGAGACTGATTTAAGCAACAAGGCAATTTTTTGGATATTGTTTTGAAATGTTAATGTAATAAGAGTAAAGCAAATTAGATACATTTAAGTAATATGTTGCATAGATATTCATGTTGAAAGCTGAAGATGAATTTTCATGATGGAAAGCTGAAGCCAGAAGTGTGTTACCAATAGCTTTAAACATGTTTTTTGTCAAAATTATGGAAATAGTGGTCCTATAACCTTGCATAGATGTACAACTTCAATGTACCTACTGTATATACATGTGTATAAGTCAGATCAAACTGCAATCAGTGTAGACCTTATCTGCCATCACATAATGCACTTGCAGATCAGGGTCTGTGTTATTCTAACGATTAGTCTTGACAGACTGCACAGAGCCAGCTCTACCACCAGTTTGCAGTTGATTCTGACTTACATGTGATCATATACAGTCTTTAATTCATTATCCTGTTTGGGCAGAAATACTGAGATTTATTTCTGATTTAAGACTATATACATAATTACATGTTTCAACATTGATTATCTGTACATCATTTAAGCAGATCTTTAATTACTGAGGCAGAATGTCCTTTGATGTACAATTAGGACATTATATATGTATGCAATTTCTTGATAGCAAATTATTTTAAGTAAGTCCAAGTCTATGAACAATATATCTGGCTCTAATTCTTGCTTGTATGTCAGTCCTAAAATGGATACTAGAGTTTGATAGATTCTGACATATAAATACAACATAGATGGAGTGCTAATATCATTCAAAGAACATGAGACAGGCTTGCAGTCAAAGAACTTTTTGAAATGTTTTGGGTTTGGAGGACTCTAACAGATGTTTCCTTAGAGGACTCTGTAGCCCCAGCTTTATTCGTGATGGAGTGTGAGGGTCCACTACATCCCACACATGGGGGTTGGCTATGTTGATCTTCAGGAGTTCAGCTGCTTCCAGATTGCCTGAAGAGAAAAAGATAAGTTTTCATACAAAACTATGTACTATACATGTGTTTGTCATTCATGAAAGGCTCACCTGCAAAATCATAATGAGAAAAAGATCTTTTCCAACAGTGGCAGCAGGAACATCAAAGTTTTGTGTTATAGTTCATGCAAGTTTGATTTTGGGGATATACATCAGAGTAGAGATAAGGTAAGACACTGGGTTCTGCAAAATACATGTTTGCATTTTTTGTTTTCTTCTGAAGAGGACCTATAGTTTTATCAGTCCATACTTAAGTAAAACCCCTAAAACCAGCAAACCTTTGGGACTGCTAAAAAGTTTCAGTTTTTTGAGGCTTTTGGTTTAATGAGGTTTTCGTAGATGTGAAAAAATGCCCTTTTCTAAATGCTTATGTGCTGAGAGAGCATATATATTATAGAGTCAGAGATCAGAAATTTTTGGTCCTAGCTTGGCTAAACCACTGCCACACAAGATCATTCAGTTTGTCAAATCTGCAAGCAATATTGCAACAATGTTTGCATCACTGTTATTTCCAAATTCTTGCAGAATTCCATTTTCTTTAGAATATATGAAACAGTATCAAAGATGTTACTGCGCTGAATTTTTACCCTGGTTTCTTCAGTGTAGCTTTGGCTCAGATTCATAATCACTGATCAGACTAAATTTATCCTGTAAGGATAGTTCAATCCTATAATGCTTAGCCAATCATTCTGACATCTTGATATGTGAGGGATGACAAAGACAGCCATGTCACGTTAAATATGTGTATGTAGTGATTCTGCTCTGTTGAAATCAATTGACCGTCAGTCTCTATCAGCAAAGCATCAAAAATAAGGCCCCATGCCTGGTTCTTAAACCCTGATATTTAATTTAAACAAACATGTTCTACTGATCATGTATACAAATGAACAGCACTCAACTCACTGTTAGATGACAAGCAGGTAAACATAATCTTTCATAAATGGCTTACCTACAAGCATTTGGTTATTAATAATTCACCTTAAATGCTGGCACATTTTTCACAGTACAAAGATTTCAGATTAGATACTGTAGGCTCTAATCTGTGTTGGTCTGCATGTCAAGTATTGTTTTTACCTAGCATGCTCCTGAAACCATTTCTGGGTCTTAGTCTCACTGATGAGCTTATAACAGTATTTGTTAGTCATAATTAATCTCTTCCATTTGTCAGGAACCTGACAGCTAAAACACATTTCCAAGTTGGAATGAGTTTCGGTCTTAAAGGTTTTTTTTTTTTTTTTTTTTTGAAGGCATAAAATTGAAATTTGGGATGAAAATTTGTTTTGGTACTAGGAGTTGAGGGGTTTCAGTTTACTGTAGAAAAATTCAGAAATCTGCAGCAAAACATCTGTCCCTTTTTTATTTCCTTATTTCACTCCCATTACAGTTCCCATGCCCCATAACACACTCAGGGATAGACAAACATTTTTAAAGTAATTTTATAACCAATCAATTCATATTCCAAAGTTTAAAATCTCATTTGACTCAGTGTTTAATGAGCTGAATGATATACTGAACCTGCACCCACTAACACACTGCATTTTCTTTTGCAAATACATGAGAACAGTTATGGGAAAGGCAAGAGTATACCAATGGCAAACAAAGTGACTAAAGTTTTAAAGGGCTACAACACAGTCATCTAGGGCTGCTCCTGACTAAGGTTTTAAAGGGCTACAACACAGTCATCTAGGGCTACTCGTGACCAGCTTCAGCCTTGTTGGCACTTAACTGAGAAAATAAAATACCTTGATCTATTTTAGGGTCACTTAATTTTATCCTGTATATTGTCTGGGACTATTAACATTATCCAGCAATTGTTAGGTTATGAAACAGAGTTTTCTGATAACATAATGAGTGGGAGATAAACGGCAAAACTCAGTGGGAGACAATAAGAGATTTGAGTGTAATGCATATGATTGAGAAGCCACTGATGAGGGAATGACAGTGGCTTGGAGGAATGAAGAAACTGGAGGTACAAGAAAAAATGAGAGATTTTTTATGAAGTACTAAGCCTTACATGTAAAGATATGGTGATGACTCTGAGATCTAAATGGTGCAAAGCTACAACTGGATTCCATTTACCATTCAAACTTAGACTTTACACTGTCAAACAAGCCAGTATGAAAATTATGAACAACAGAAAACTGATTCACTGCTTCTTGAGTTGATTTCTTTTAGCCATTTTTTTAATGCCAAGGAAGCCTGTTGGTCAGTGCTTCAAGTACTCTGGAGTCCACATTTCTGATCTAATTTCAAATCCAACATGTCATATATCTGATCAGATTATAATCAGAATTGGAATATATGAATATATCATTAAGATCTCAGACAAGTTCGATAATAATGCATGCATACTAATGAGGTGATTTTGCACTAGATTGGCTTAAGTTCTTGCCACTCCAAAGGCCTTTTGTTTTACTCAGTTTTGATCAAACTTGGAATGTGTGTTTATTTCATGAAGACTGTGGACATATTTGATAATGACCAAGATCCATGCATATTTATTATTATTGAGATGATCTTGCATCTGATTGGTTGAGCTTAATATCATTCTGGAAGTCATAATACTGATCTGATTTTTAACACACTTGGAAAATGAGCATTACATCTTCAAGATCTTGGCAAATGAGGTGATCTTGCATCTGATTGAGTTTATTCCTGCTCTGGAAGCTATATTACTGATCCAGTTTTGATCAAACTTGGAAATTAATTTGTCATCAAAATCTTCAAAACATTTTGATAAGAGCAATAGTCACATATATTAATGAAGTGACCTTGCATCTGATTGGCTTAGTTTATTAACTCTGTGTCTGCAACATATTTGATCTGATTGAAATAAAACTTACAGATTAAGACTTATGTGATCAAGATAATGTGCAAGCTGGATGCCAAGCAATCAAATTTGTTAAACAGGTTTCAATTTTTGAGATCTTTGATGAGTGCAATCATGCACAATATCCATACATATTCATGAGGTGGTTGTTGTTGTTATAGGGTTTAATGCCATTTTTCAGCACAAGATAGGCTATACATGGCGGCCAGTATAAATGGTGGAGGAAGAACCTAGGAAAACCCCGGAAAGAACCACCATCCTACAAGAAGCTACTGGCAAGCTTTCTCATGTACCCACATTTGCCAAGCTTGAGATTTGAACCAATGCAGACGGAAGTGAGATGGCAGTGATCCGTAACATTGAGCGCTTTAGACCACTTGGCCACTCAGGGCCCCCTATTCACGAGGTAATTTTGCATCTGACTGGTTGAGCTTGTTAACACTTTAGTGACTCTATATCTGATCGTATATTTATCAAGCTTAGTACAGAACTTTATATCATCAAGATGTGTAACGTGTTTTATTAAGAGCAAGATATATGCATATTAATGGAGTGATCTTGCATGTGATTGGCAGTTTCTTACCTCTTTTTTGTGACCCAGTTTTAATAAACTTGAAACCTATTCATGTTTATGAAGTGATACTGTATCTGTTTGGCTGAGGTTTTTATCACTTTAGAGGCTGTATTTTTGAAAGAATTTGATCAAACTTGGTAATTATGCCTGTGTCATCAAGATCTTGTTTGAGCATGATTATGAGTGAATGATTATGAGTGAAATTCATGCAAATGAACGATGTGACTCTGCATCTGACTGGCTGAGCTTTTAAGCAATATAGCAACTATATCAGACTTTGATCGGACTTGTTAAATAGATCTACACACATTAGGTAATCTAATTCTGATTGTTACCACTCCAGAGACTGAATTTCAATCAGAGTTTGTTCCTATGTTTATATTATCATTGTTATAGATGGGTTCTGTAATAATTGAGATATGTGCATGTTAATGAGATACCTTGCATCTGACTTAATTTTATTACCTCCTAGACCTAGTGTCATAAACTTTCTCAAAAATTTCTATTCAGCTCAAAAGATGGAATAAGATAAATGAGATCTTGGATAACTTTGATTATAAGCAACAGACTATGCATATTAAATATGCTTTTATCTTTAGAAAGAACATTTTAGTAGGATAGGTAAAATCAACATGATAATAAGGTTTGGAAGGTAAGACATACTCAGGTTGTGTTCTCACAAACAGCATGTGAGTGATATCAGGCCACTAGGGCCTCATGCTAAATTCTGATATATGTTCATACAGACTGTTATTAAAAGTGAACATTCATTAGGCAAGTCTAACCTGATTGTGGGCATTTTGAACTAGACATGTAAACTGCTCTTTCAAGGATTAAAATCAGAAATGCCTATGATGCAAACTAAAATTAAATTATCCAATTTGCTTAAGCCATGTGAAATACACATTACAAAAGCACATGCAAGTTAGCTCAGCATATGCAGTACATGTATTTTATAATCCATTCAGCAAGAGTAAACCAGTAATGATGGGTTCAATCTCGACAATGATGGGTGAAATGAGTAGCCTACATTACGTTTAATTTGTAAAGGAGCTAAATGTGTGAATAATAAATGTTAAATTACTTTATTGAGGCTGAACAACAGTTTGTCATGTAACATGTGTCCCAAGTGAGGGCAACAGATTTTTTTAAGCAACAATTACAAGAAGGAGAGATTTGAAGCTTGGTACAAAATGGCACCAGTCATAAATCTTCTGGTAGCAAAGTCACCTTTTGCAAGTATAGTTGCAAGAAAGTTTATCAAAATGCATTTTCCCCAAAAAGTCATTTACTTTATTTAAAAAATTGCTGTTGGAACAAATGAGCTTCCCTGTAATGGTAATTTGATCCAAAACAATACATGTAGATTTTACAAAGAAAATGTTTGATGGACACAGTAATACATGCAAACAGTCTGGATAACTGGCATCCAGATAGTCTACATTTTACTGTATAAAGAATTGCAAAATAACTTAAAATTTTTCCAAATAAATGTAAACATGAAGTACTACAAGTATAAATTGTAAAGATGTTCAAATTCTGTAAAAAGTATATAGACAAGGTAAAAGGTACAAAGTAAAAAGTCCTAAGGGTCATGGTTGGCCAAGTGGTCTATGGCAATTGCCCTTATAGATCAATGTGATTTCACCTTTGTCTTCATGGGTTTGAGTCTTGGGCTTGGCCAATATAGGTATGTGAGAAAGCTTGCCAGTAGCTTCCCATGGGTAGGTAGTTCTTACCATGGTTTTCCTGGGTTTATCCTATATCAAATATACTGACTGCCATGTACAGCCTATCATGTGATGAAAAATGGAATTAAAATCACAAAAACACAAAAGTCCATAAAATATAGGACACATTTTTTTAAAATATAAACTGAATTCCCTCAAAAAGTCAAAGATTTTCACAGGTGGTATATAGTGAAGTTCTTTAAAAAAGTTTGCATTAAAAACTTTTGTCTCACAGGGTGCAAGACAATACATCTGACAGTAATGTATTCTACTGGCAGGGTATGCAGTCTATAGAACTGTGATATGACAATGAGGTAATAAATGACAAAGCTCGTGGAATTTCTCTCCAAATATAAACACAATGATTTTAGGTTAAAGCTGATGTAAAACATGTCTAAATAAGATGTGCTGCTGGTATGCACACAATTTCATGAATAAGTACCAGATGACTGGTGTTAGTATGGATCGGGCTAACTCAAGCTCCTCAGTTACTGATTTAGCTTTGCGTAAAAGTTCATTGATTGATTTTGCAGTATTTCCATACTGGGCATTTCAAGGTGACTCTGTCTGGGATGGAGAAATACAAAGTTGACTGAAAAACACAGAAAAAGTTGGTTTCATGTTATGGTACAGGAGGCAGTTGATATAAATTGGTTAAAATGGTACCATAGTAACGTAACACCTTTCATTAGCACCATACCTGCATTGATGGCACTGTCAATTGGATACACTCCACTTGCACTTGCAAGGTATGGATCTGCACCTATTTGACCACACAAATATTAGAATAAAATATATTTTCAACTCATTGTTTTAAATAATTCTCTATATTTTAAACACATTGTTTTAAATGATTCTCTCAACCTGAGTGATAATTATATTTAGATGAGCAAACCAGTAATAAATAATATCAATAGCTTCAAATTTTAATAATCAGTGTCTATGACATGCTTTTTTTACAAAGTGTACATATAGTCTGTGATAAAGTACTTTTGATGAAAAGTAAAGGCATCTCCTATTTTGCTAACCTTTCCATTAATAATTAGTCAATCTGCTGATAATAGGTGTGTGATGGTATGCATTTTTCATCAGAACTGATATCTTGATCAACATACTTTAGTCACACCATTCATTTAGGTCAGTTTCCCATGCATTTTTCACTTGGTGTGTGGCTTTTCTGTGTCTACATTTCTATTTTTTAAGTGCTAAGTAAAACTAATATTTAATCATGCACAAGATGTTAGAAGGTTTCACAGATCTGCGATACTTTGTTTAAAAAACTAGATAGTTTGATTGTATGACATCTTATGAAAAGATGATGACAAAGAAAGTATCCATGCAGTAAATTGAGCTTACCATATCTGAGAAGAGTTCTGATGACTGACAAATCTCCTTTACTGGCTGCTCTGTGAAGGGGAGTGTATCCTCTCAAATTACTTGTATTTATGCAACAACCTGAATTTAAATCATTTTAAACACAGTTTTATTTATGCAAGTCACCAAAACAGTTGTGGAGATTAACAAATTTCGTTTTCTTGATTTTATAAAACCAGTGACTATGAAATACATGCTGGATTCATCTACACCATTTATTTCATTTATGCAATTACTTATATTACTGTGAATTCTAATCACTATATTTTGGTAGTCTAGCAATTTTCAAAGATTCTGTAATTGCTACAAACCATTAATTTAGAGACAAGAAAAAAAATCGTTCTAATGTGGCAATGGTAGGAAACTTTCTCCAGTTGACAGATTTTTAAATACCATAAAAAATAATCATTTTGCACAGAAACCACAGAAATTTTTTACAGTATTTAAAAAATTCAGCCACTACATTAACAACTTGCAAAGTAAAGTACTAAATTCATGATTTTATTGCTGTGTCTACATTTTACATTTGCAAAGTTAATACATACCTCAATTATCTCAAAGTAACTGTTTCATAACTGAAATTTCTACAATTTATCATACAGTTTCTTCTGGTGAAGACACCTAATTAACAACAATGTGAATTGATTATTATTCATGGAGCATCAATTTCCATGGTTTTCGAGGATAAACTAGACCATAAATTTAAAGTTGGAATAAAATATGAATTAAGCTGATATTCAGCCCCCCCCCCTTGCAGTATGAAATGGTGAGGCATCACTTATTTATTTTTATTTATTTGTTTTAATACCAATGCTATAATATGAGAAATATACAGTATATTAGGATCAGTTTATGAAGTATAAGAAACAATGAAAATTTACTAATCACGATTTCATTCGCATGCAAAACTTAACTAACATGAACGTTCTGTACTAATGTGATGACTTGGACACCATAATATTATATCCAACCTTACTTGCAGTCCGTTTCCATCTATACCTCCCAAAGCATATATTATATCCATTTATATAATCAATACTGGATACAATTTATAATATATATTAATGAATACTCGATACAATTTATAATATATGTTAATGAATACCGTATACAAATTATAATAAAAATTTAAGAATACTCATAAACACTTTATATGTTCCAGTAAAATGTGAAATATTTGACAAATGTAACAGCATTAAAATTAAAGAAAACGTAAAGAACAGCTGCACCACTTGTAAGCATGTGCATCCTTAAAAAATGTTGGTCATAATTCAGTCAATAAAATATCCCAACATAATGTATGGATCACAAAAGCACTGTATTATCTAATCTTAGGCATTGTTTTATACTAAACAGATGTATTAATGTGAAAGCAATTATCATGTCTGATTCAAATTTGTCTTATAACAGAAAACGTTCACTGCAGTTTTTTTTGTTATTTATCACAAGTACTATTAAATATTCTATTGAGCAAATGGAATGCAAAAGTACTTTGTTGTAACTAAATACATTTTTTACACATAACTAACTGTATGCTTTTTCTAAACCTATTCCAACAAGTCCATCCAAAGGGGCACTCAGACATAATCGATAATCCACTTTGCATTAAATGACTTCAGGTACACATTTAAGAAGATCTGAGAGTACATCAACCACTCACTCACTATACAATCATCTTGTTCATGAAATGAGTCACCTTTCCAAAATCAACCAAGGTGGCTAGATATCACTCACAAAAAGCATAGTTTATGGTCCTTCTTGTAGAATTTGTTGGTAGATGAATTTGGGGATTGCAACATATGGATGTGGCGTGTACAAAGATGCTTGATGTCATTTTCCTTAAAATGAGACAACAGCCTCTCCCCATGATGTTCTTTGAAAACACCAGAGAGTTCTACTCCTGATTAAACTAAGGGGCAGCAGCATGTCATGCAATGAGTTCATATTCTTTATCAGAATCTGGTCAACAAACTAAATCATAGAATCTACATTGCACCAGTTAATTTCAGTCACATCCCAGTCATTTTAGAATTCCACTCCTTTTGGAAAGCATCTGTTTACTGTATTGTACAAACCCTGGTGCACTCAATTTGGTCAACTGATCCCAAATTGGTATGAACAACAAAATGGCAGAGGATGAAGAACATCAAATGGTGATCATTGTGGACATGTAAGTTTTTACCCATAACTGAGAGATTCTGAGATGGGAAAACATGTCAGATTGCCAGAGAATTACAGTGCATATTTCAAGAAATTTAATCTTTGTGTGAAATGACCTTCCTTTGAAATCTTTGGTTACTACTTGTTGCGAAAGTACTTTTTTTTACTTTTTATTTTTCAGAATTAAAACAACCAATTTAATGCAAAGAAGAGTCTTTCCATACCCTCTGTACTGACTCAGAAAAAAATGACTCATTATTCTCATGTGACCAATGTCAGTACACAAACTTTCAACCTGAAAAGGCACATGCTTGTTGTATAGACATTTTCCTTATATACACTGTCTGACTGTCATTTTAAATAAAGTTCATATTGAAAATAAGCTTAAAAGAAATTTGAGAATATTATCCACCTTAATTTGAGCATTCGCAATAGCATCCATCTCATGAATTAACAAGAGCAACAAATGGATTTTTAAAAAAAATTATAATACACTGTCAAATTCAAGGCAAAAATATCACTTCTAATTATTCAACTCTGTATCCTCTTTCTCTCTCTAAATATGTCTTGTATGTGCTTGAGTGAGAAATTAAAAGTCGTATGACATACCAGTAGGAAGAATCATTTATTTACAAAGTAAGATGTATTTAATGCAATAAAATATTAAAATCATTACAGCATGGGTAATCATTCATTTAACTGACTATCCTACATTAGTGTATGGTTTGCCTGTATGCCAATGTTTGCAACAAGAAACAACAATTGGTCATTATTTTTTCATGACAAGTCAATCAGTACATAAAATATATAGCAAAAATATCAATACCTATTGAAAGAATGTACTATGCATGGAAACAACTATACTCAGACATTATGTGAAAGTCCAAAATATTGCATGTACATATGTTCTTGTGCATATGTCACATAAATGTATCTTCATTGAGAATTAGACAAGCAAGATGGTTTTCCTTTTATGCATTTAAGTCTATGTGATTCCTACTAGTTGTCCATGCTCAATGTCTGTGCTATGGTCAACTCTAGTTTATAAATTAAACTTTTGGACATCAGAGAAAGCATTCCCTTAGTCAGAAGACATTTCTAGGCTTTATGCTGAGCTCAGCCTAATCTTAAATTGTGTCAACTGCAGACATTTACATATAACCAGTATACAAACCAAAATGCATAAAGCCTAAATTTTATAACCAAATTGTAGCAACATATCCACATTCGACACACACACCTTTGTAAAATTTAATGTGCAGTATAATTTCCAAAAATATTTATATTTAGTGGGAAATTACATGCAGGATATTTCCTTATGAGCTAAATAATTCCAATTTACACTGTAACTACTCAACTCTATATTAAAGACCTACTGAAAAAACTACAAATTTCACGAGAAATGTTCACTAAACCAATGATTGGTTATACATGGAAAGTATCTATTAGCGATTTATTTTAAGTCTAGAAACACTCCATTCATGCCAATAATGGGCTGCTTTGCTTTACAAGGCTGACAGCAGCTAATTCTAACACACACCCCCTCCCCCGCACCATATGGGCTAAGGATAACACCATACTGAACAGAAATTAAAGCTTCTGAAATTGGGGCCCCCGAGTAGCCGAGTGGTCTAAAGCGCTTACCGTTCCAGATCACTGCCATCTCACCTCTGTCTGTGTGGGTTCGAGTCTCGGACTCAGCTAACATGGGTATGTGAGAAAGCTTGCCAGTAGCTTCTCATGGGTTGGTGGTTCTTCCCAGGGTTTTCCAGGGTTCTTCCTCCACTAGTTACACTGGCTGCCATGTATAGCCTATCCTGTGCTGAAAAAAGGCATTAAACCCTACAGCAACAACAACAGCTCCTGAAATTAACAGTAAATACATTTAATGTACCCATCTATCATAGCCAACTACAACTTCTTTGATTATACTTGCTTATGCCATGAATAACTTAATAAACTTCATTACTGCAGTAGGGATTAAGAATGTGTACTTGAAATGTGTGGAACTAAATGTCAGTATAATCATTCATATATATATATATATATATATATATATATATATATATATATATATATATATATATAAAAACTATCCAGGGCAAACAGTAATGAAGAAAAAAAGTTTTTCTTATTTTTGCAGACTTTTAATGAAGAGAACAATACCATGGGGTTCAGTTCTCAGCGAGTATAACAACAGGTGTTTCAAGAAAATTATCATCATATCTGAGTTATGTTTCTGAGCTTGGGACCAATAATATAGTTCAACTGATATCACCCAGTCGAAATTTTCAGTGGCCTTGTTTCTGACAAATTAGAAAAATGAATCTGTTTCATCCTATCAAGGCTATCAATACACAGAAAAAAAAAATGATGGGGAAACAATTTTCTCATCACACCACCAAAACAGACTTATGATAAAAATGATCCTGAGATGAGAAACCACTGCGATGAAAATAAAAATGAAAAGAGTGATGTAAAAGTGACTCAAATGTTCCAATTTGAACTGTTTTTAAGTGTCCTGAGGAAAATGGGATCCAGTCCAATATGCTTTAATCTGCTTTCCCTTACTGTAAATGGAATATTCAGATATGCACTCCCAAACTTTCTTGACATTAAATGAAACTGTCCAACATAACCCACCTGCTTTCCCTTACAATAAACTGTATGCATGTCCTGATATGTACTGCACAACATCACTGGTTTAGTATCTTAGGTGTGCTACTTTTTATGAACATTCTTTGTTGTAAACTTATACTCAAAAGTTGCTTTAAATTGGAAATCACCATCTTAAAAAACAAGCTTAATTCAAGGTACCATCATTAATCTAAATATTTTTACTGTCCAAATAATGAATACCTTCATTGTGTTCTGATGAACCTGGTATGCTTAATGATCAATGATGGTCAGAAGTGGGTTAGGTAAAATAGGTTGCATTTTATGTTAAGTGAGACAGTACTTTAGGTAGCCATGGTAGAGATTATAACAGTTTTTCCTCTTACTGTAAATCTTAATGACAGTAGTGAAGGTATCCAGTTCAAATCACGGTATGGGGAAAATGTGCACCATGCAATTTTGTGTTGTGCATTTCAACATGCATTTGATCAACAACTCGGAACAAAACCTATGTTTTTATGATTATTTGGGGTTTAATGCCATTTTAGGCACACAATAGGCTATACATGGCAATCAGTATATTGGATGGAGGAAGAACCTAGGAAAGCCATTAAGGACTACCAACCACAGGAAGCTACTGGCAAGCTTTGTCACATACCCACATTGGCCAAGCCTAAGACTTGAACCAAGTTGGACAGAGGTGAGATGGCAGTGGTCGGTACAGTGAGCGCTTTGGACCATTGAACCACACTGGGCCTGTATTAATAATGTTTACTTGCAAACAGAGAAAGAGACATTGATGAGGCAAGAAAGCTGTCTCTTTTATCACTTTGTTCATTTAGTTAAATAATATGGAATAAAATTGAACATTCATGAGAAAGCACCCATGACATAGGAAATTTGTCAGGCTGTATTTTATCTATCTCATATGTGGAATGTTTGCTAGTCTTCCATGATGTTATATGAAACAGATCAATATGACCGCTTACTTTCCTCTCATGACAAATGGAATGTTCTCAGATGTACTGTTAAACACTCTTGATTTTAAAATGAAATAATCCAGCATGATCACCTGCTATCCTTCATGGTTATTGGAATGTCCTGATTTGTACTGTCAAGCACTCTGTATGTTGCATGAGAAAGTCCAGCATTACCACTGCTTTCCCTTATGGTTAATGGAATGTTCTGATATTGACTGTGGAACACCCTTATGCCAAATGAGATAGTCTTGCATATATTTGGCAAAGTCCAACATAAGTTCCATGCTGTAGAGTATTTTTTATATGCACCATCCATCTCACATCATGCAAAAAGGGGACATTCTAAAATGACTTATATGATCCACCTTAAAGTGCAGTTAAAAGTAAATGAAAATAAAATCTGGCAGAGAAATTTTTATATAAAGAAAACCTATTTATATGGAACACATTTTCAAATACTGGTAGCTAATGAAAACCACATATTGATCCTTTTCAAGCCAACAATTTCTTTTCCAGCCACGTTTTTCTAAAATTTCACTGCGCATGCATTCTTTAACCATTTCCAGTATTGGTGAAGAAGCACACAAATATTTGTGATGTATAATACGTGTTTCTAGAGATGCTACACACATACGTAGTAGAGTACGACCGTAGTCGTATTGAGGATAAAATGGGATACTACGACCACAGGCGTATTCAGGATAGAATGAGGTATTACGCCCGTAATCATATTCAGGATAAGATGGTTATATAGAAATCAAAGACTCCCCAAATGAGAAGTAGTGGAAAGAATAATCTCACCATTCTACATGTACAACATGAGCTTGCAGAATATTTCTTACTTATTTTAAGCTTCAATGCCTTTATCTGTCAACTAATCAAAATAATTAGTCAAAGTCATTGAAGAAATCAGTGATGCTCAGGAAAGAAAACCAGCTAAGATAAACAGCTAATGATTTAGTGGAAGCCTTTGGTGAGCTACATCATTTTCATGATGCATTTTTTTGTAGCAATATTACACACAAAAACTTGTTTCTAATATGATGCCACCATCTTAAAACCAAGCTAAATTCAAGCAACCATCATATTCAGACATTAGAAGAAAATTACTTTTCTCACTGTCCATATTCATATCTTGATTGTGTTCTGATGTGCTGGTATACTCAATCAACAATACTGGTCAGGAGCAGGTGAAGTAAAGTAGGTTGCATAATATCCTTGCTTGAAAATAAAGAACAAATAACAAGAAGTTTTGTTGCTCTCTTTAATACTGGTTGCAGTTCTGGTTTATATTTGTGTTTTATATATGAAAATATACTGGCTTGGAGATGAGTGTTCACAAAGGTCTAGTTGTGTCTCATGCCTGACTTTTCCAGCTGAGCTATCCTTTTTGGTAAGAGACTTCACCTATTTCATGCATGTGACCACAGAGTCAAAACAATGACAATTATAAAAGAGAACTGACGGATCTCAATCATTAAAATCTGATGACCTTTTCATAAGCATTGAAGAATAGTTTGATTATTAATATAGTAAGTATTGAAAGAAATTATTTATTAGTTCACTGCTAGAAATTGTCCAAAAAGACAACATAAGGGTAGCGTGAATATTATGATTCCTCAGATAAATAAAATCTCATTAAGTAGAAAGATAAAATAAAAGTCCCTGATTGGGACTGATACTCTACTGACTGGAAACAATTTCCAGGAACAAGATAAGACTATTTCATCTTTTTAACTGCTGAGTGTTGAAACTGTCTGGTATATTTTTTTAAAGCAATAATTACTTTTTTTTATTAGCTGCTGTGGTGGCCATATTCAATGCAAAATGGACACTGTTTTCATTTAGGAACAACATGACATCATAATTCTCATGAAAATCCCATGTCGATATGATTTTCCATTTATAAAGAGTAGTGATACAAAGATTTTCGAGTTGACCATATTGGGTATCACATCAGCATCATTTTCATTAGGACCAACTATATATCACATTAAAGCAATAACAAGATTTTCAAAAGGCCATATTGGAGGCAAGATCAGTACCATTTTCATATGGGACTAACTAGACATCATAAGATGTCAAATGAAAGCCCCATGTTGATATGACTTTCCATTCAGGAGGAATAGTGATTACAACATTTTCAAAATGGCTGCTATGGTGGCCATACTTGATTTTAGAGGCACTGTTTTCATTTCGGACCTTGGAGACATCTCTTGGTGAAAACCTCATGCTGATTTAATTTTCAATTCAGGAAACGTAGCAATAACAACATTTTAAAGATAACAAGATTTTCAAAGCAGCCACTGAGGCAGTCACACTGAATGTCCATTAGCTGCAAAATTTTATTCAATTCCAACCAGGTATCTTATGTAGTCTTCTGGTGCAATCCCATACATGCCAACCCAGAGAGTGATATAAGCATAATTACTGCTAATATAAGTGGCCAAAAAGCATAATCTGAGCATAAGAAGTATAACCTATATATTACATGCCATTATTACAGTACATTAAAATATACTTTTGTTTTTGCTGCTAATCTGGTTCTGCAGCTGGTTAAATTATTGTCAAAAATAGGCAAAATCCATGTAGATTAGAACCAAAATACAAACATAAAACATACTGACAAATTATTCATATTCAACACTCACTTTAACTAGTCTTCTTGTCTAACTTCAGTGAATGATTCTGAAGTTCACAATTCTGAAATGTGCATGATGATATACTAAATCCAAGTGCTGTATTCCATCACATATGCTTCTTTCCAAATTTGTAAAACAGTGTTGATTTGTCCTTTCTCTGATTTGACATGTCTTGAAGTTTGAAAAGATCCATCTGCTCTAACAGTTTTTGTCAGAGAACATCCACAAGTCACACTGTTAATGCCTGATTTGCTTAACACCTCGTGCTATTTTCTTTAAAAGTACAGATTGGTCCATTAATATACTATAATACAATGAACTTGTCAGGCAAAGTTTCAAATTGATACAGTTGCTATGGATGGACAAATGCACCCTTACAATATTCTTATGCAGCAGTCGTCTGTTCTAGAAATTCTCAAATTTATATGATGATAGGGATTAAAGAAATGATGATAAAAATGCCAAACACAACTTTTTATTGCTTTATTTTTATTTCATTTTTTAATGTACCAGAAAACCATAATCCATATACAGATGAGCGTAAGACATAATTAGGTGAAATAATAAATGTAATGATTACACCAAAAGCGTAATGGTTAGTATGCTTGTAAACACCATGTCTATAAGACTTTGTTAAGTTTTTCAAAACATGTTAGTTTTGCTTCTTTCTGTTACTTAGTTTGTTACCATAGAGTCATAACAATATACATAAGTGACGGTGCAATCACTTGAGAAGAGAGTTTAGGAATTTAGCATTTATATCATCTAGACCTGTAGCTGTTCTTACATCAAGTTTATCTAATTCATTTCAAGCTAATTCAGCACTTATATTAGGTATTATGAAACACTCTTCTGTGCCAAGTTTTGAGGAAATATGCTCATTTAATTCATCATGGGAAAATCTTTTACAAGCTGCGTTATTCACAGGTTTTTTGTTTACATTTATTAAGTAATCAATGAGCGATTTTGCAATTTCAAGAGGTTCTTACTGCATATCACCACTTTCATCACTAATACATGTAAACGGCAGGTTATTGACATATTTGCTTTTCAAGTCACTGAAGGTTTTCCAGAGTTTTCCAGGGTTCTTTTTTGTTGCAATATCCGATAGTTCAGTGGAATAGTAAGCTTTCCTTGCCTTTGAATCACTGACTTGACTCTCTTTCTCCATAATCTGTAACTGTTGGTATCTTTTAATTTATGAAATCTATCCCTTGTCATAAGAGCATTCAGTATATCACCTGTAATCCAATTTGGTTGATTTTGTGGCCAACTCTTTCGAAATTAATAGAATTATTATTGTTCAGGGTGTCAGTAAATATACCTATTGAGATGTCAAGAGAATATGATGGGTCATCAAAAGATTCAATTACTGACCAAAGGATAACTTTCAGTTCTTTAAGGAATATTTACAAAGTAAATCTTTTCTTATTCGATACTTATACACTTGTGATGATAAAGTTTCCCTTTTTTTATACTTAATTTTCGTGTACAGCATACAGAATAATGATCACTTATGGCATTTTGGAGCTGCAACTTCTATAATATTGTCAGCACTGATGTGATCAATTAGTGTTTCTGATACCTCTATTACTCGAGTGGGTACATGAAGTAGCTGTTGATAAATCAGGGAATTTGTGGTGTTAATACAGCTTTGGTGTCATGAAGCAAATTGTAATTTAAGTCACCTACTAAACAGACTTCTTTGTTTTCTATATACAAAGTTTCAAGCTTATTCTGAAATATAGTATACCAAGTATTGTCAGTGTTTGGTGGTCTATATACAAAACCTAATACAAATGATTTTTGGACATTATGTCTCATTTCTAGCCAAATTATTTCCATACCATTTTCCTACAGAACTTATCATTGTTTGAAAGGAATGCCATCCATTAATGTAAACAAGAAGTCCATTTGCCTTCTGGAAAAGTCTGTCTTTTCTCTGAAAACTATAGTTAGTAATTTTAAGCTCGATCATCATTAGGAAAAAGTTCATGTAAGGAGATTTCAATGAATGCAAATATATCAACACTGATTTATGGTCTGAATGAAGTAATTTGACATTGTATAGTATTTGAAAAAGATAATGGATGTATAATGGATGTTCCAATGGCAAATATTGTGACCCTCTTGCTCAATCCACTGATTATAAGACAATTCTCAGTTTTGATAGTCTTGAGATAAATGATATGGAATTACTGAATTAACATTTTCACTATCAATATATA
The DNA here is from genome assembly GCA_016617855.1 of Megalonaias nervosa. NCBI lineage: Eukaryota > Metazoa > Mollusca > Bivalvia > Unionida > Unionidae > Megalonaias > Megalonaias nervosa. Next base: position 36,576 of record JAECUM010007756.1, on the reverse strand, counting down.
AATCATGATATTCCTTTAAATTTTCTTCTACACCATGTCATAAATGACAACTATCAACTTTTTTTTTCAGAAGATTTTGTACCGGGTCTTGAAACAGAAGCACAAACAGTAGCACATTCAGCAGTTATTTCAATTATATGGAATAATAATAAAATTTGAAAGAAATGTTGCTGCTGATCACAAACTTGTCAATAATATTTTAATAAGATGGTTTCAGCATTCTCATGCAATGCAGTCATGTGTAATAATCATTTGTTCTTCAACACACATCTCCTTGATTTCCTTAACTTCAAATGAATTGGGTTATTGCCCTTAGTGTACTTTACCTATGCAGGTTAGCCTAATGGGCTTTCCCACAGCAGCATTAAAAGGATTGGACACCTTAGATATTGTCAGCCAGTTAAGTAACCTGTGAAGATGGTTGTTTATCTCTAACCTTTTAACTGCACTATGACAGTCATCTGTATAAACTGCCCAGATGATAGTTTTACACCAGCTCTGAAAAGGACTGTTTACTGTTTATACATACTACAGTTTCTGTTGTAAGTTTCCTTAAAAGAAACAAACTGTTCTGATGTGGTCATGTTTTACAGCACCTCGGTACAAAAGTGGCTAAGCAGTACCAAAGAAAAGTCAAGTCCAATATATGTAAAAATAAATAACCAAAAAATTTTGAAAGATAAAGTCTTTCAAACAAATTGCTACCAACAGAATTTCCACCATAAATTCACCCATCATCCTTAAAAAAACAAACAAAAAACTAAATTAGCATATTCAGACAAGCAAATTATGACTTAGTGGACATGTCCAGGTCCACTATTGATACTAGTTACAAATAGGATTTTGAGAAGAAGTTGAAAACAGCAATTGCTTACAGATGAAGGACAGGTTTTCTATTTTTGGTTATATTGGCTATATTTGAAAGCACATTGGTATCATATATAAAAATTTGAAAGGTCTTCTTGCCAGAATGGTTTCGGTCAAATTTTATTAAAATCTCTACTGAGGTTTTGAAGCTGTTTAAAGTTTTCTGGTTTTACTAATGGTGGCCATATTTCATGGCAGATTTGCAATATTTGTCCAGCCTCCAAAGGCCCTTTATGTCAAGTTTGTTTAAAATGGTCTGTTGATTTTTGAGAAGCTGAAATAGCAACAACTGACAGATGCCAAGTGAATACTGGATGACCAACAATGAGTGATGGGCCATACCATAAGCTCATTTGGCCATGCTGCCAGGTCATTTAAAAAATTTTAACTAAAAATGTGCTTAATTTTTTAAAGTCTGTCAGTATACTTTCATGAATGACTCTTTATACATTTTTACATACTGAAGCAACTACACACCTGCCTTGATAAGGTCTTCTAGAACCCTGGTATCTGGCCTTGGAGAATTCAACACACCAAATGTGGCCAGGTAAAGTGCAGAGTCTCCCTCTTTGGTTGTCAGTGTTGCATCAGCTCCTATGTCAATATATGCCAAAAACAAGAAAGGTTTAATTTTTAATATACTGAATTATACATTTTTAAATGTTTCCATTATACTAAATTTTTCAAACAAATATTGTGATCAATAGTTTCCAAACTAAGCTCATGTAAGAAACATAATTTGTCTACAATTAAACTCTATGTTTATCAGTGCAGTTAAAACCACTCTGTGAATACTTTTGCCTTAAACAGACTTATACTTCTTTTAAAAGTCATAAAAAAGGGAAAAAATAAAGGTATTACTGGTTTTTCAAAATCAAATCTACTACTGAATTTTACAACAAAGTGTTTACTTGTCAGCACAAATCCCCTCACCTACAGGAGATAATTTGTAGTTGATGAAAATATACAGATTGTCATTAAGGACTAATGCCAGAGCAAGGAGTTAAAAGTCTTGCAAAAGAGATACACCATGACAGCTGATTCAGGCTGTTATGGACAGGATTAATCCATGGCTCACTGGTTACAAGTCTAAGCAAACAATTGCATCATACAGAGGAAGGAAACATTACTACCATACAATATACAATGCATTAAAATGTATCAACTAAATAATATTTCACCACTTCAGGGTTGAAACAAAGTTTGACTAATCTGGATGCAAAAAAGTTAAATATATGGAGAAGATAACAAAGAAATGGCTCAAACACAAATGTCACAAGCAAGAAAATTCCTTCCAAGTGACCTTCGTAATGTACAGTTACTCTCATTAAGAATGTAGTCAATTTTCATTTGTGCTGGTAAACTGGAGTCCAGGACATTGAAGGTCACTCTTCTTATGGTTGAGTTACTCTTGTTTAATGCATTAACATGCCAATATTGATATGTTGATGAAGGTTGGTGAGCACCTAGATACTGAAGGCATGGCAAAGAAATAGCTCAAGATATATAGGTAACAGTTCTCTATTTTCAGCAAGGACAAGTTACCATCTATGAGGTGAAACAATATGCCAGTTTCCTTCAGTACAGAATGTAGGTAGAGAAGGGGCCAAGGTACTGAGTATGTAATGAAAATTTGGCTGAAAATACAGGTCACTCATTTGGGAAAATTAGGCGACTGAGACCTTTTTTTTAATATGCATCTACTTACCAGTTTTGAGGTATAATTTAAATAGGGTCTAAGGCATTGAGTATGTAATGATCAAACGACTAAAAATACAAAAGTCAGTCAAGCATTAAAATTTGGTAATAACGAACCACTTTTGGTATGGATGAGTCACTTTTGCTGATTCACATACACTGTTCCATTGATAACATGTGCCCTGAGAACTCATGAACCCACTTACAATGTGGTTTCCAGTTTGGATCCCAATTTTTCCAATGGAAATATCAAAAACATTGGCCCCTATGTGCTGAATGTGAAGAAAATCGCAATTAGAGTTGGTAAATGAAACCTTGACATATTGCTCATTTTATTGTCAAAAATGATGGTTAGTGCCTGAAAAGTTAGTCAACATTATGAAATTTGCAAGTTTTAATAAGGAACAACATATTTTGTTTGATTTTACTTGAAAAATATTTCTATATACACTGTAAATAATAAAATATGCAAAATAGTGATCAATGAAACATTCTGGTAAATGCCAACAGGTGGCAACATTGAAAGAAATAAACACCAGTTAAACATGTCTTGTCAAGTGTAATTCATGTTCTAATCCTTTAATTCTGCTTTGATATAAACAGTATATCATGGCATGTTCTCCTCTTTAAAAATATGAAAAGAGTTATATCAATACCTGCATGCAATTCTGTGAGAGCCTAATTAAGTGCTGTGTTTTGATCTACAACTTGGGGAAGTGTTTGTTGCATTGTAAAAATCAATTAAATGAGATCTGTGTTGTTTTTTGACATTAAGTATGTATTTTGAATCAGATCAAGAAAGGGGGGTATAATAAATGGTTCAAAGGCATGCAAATCCTACCAGCATAAGCTCTTGTGGAAATTACTGTGCCTCAAAATCAATCCATTGTATCTGACCATCGAATATGGTTTCAAATATTAAGTACCTAATATCATTAAAGTATATATATATTAATCAGTAATATATCCTAATCATTTGCAAATGTGATCCTGGAGAGTAAAGAAATCAAATGAAAGGCATACTTGGTGAATGAAAAGCTTAATAGATAGGTTTCATAATGGTGAAGCAAGATGAAAACTTTGTAGTGAACTTAAAATTGCTGAAATGACACTCAGACATTGGTTCAAGGATGAGCATAAGTTTTGGGATTACTTATATGATATTGATTCCAATGATAGGTTCTACCAAAAACAGACACAGACTGCAAATGATATGGAATTAGATGATGCTGTGTACAAATAGTTCTCAAAGCAATGTGAACAAGGTGTTCCCATCTTTAGAACAATTCTCAAGGCCATGGCAAAGAAATGGAAAAAGAATGGACAATGACTCTGATTTCATGGCAAACCAGGGATGGCTGTGGAGATTCCACTGCTGACATGGAATAAAACAAAATTCGTTGTCAGGAGAGGTACACTTGATGAATCAGTTCGTGAAATGTGATGTGATATTTGTCACAAACTGCAAATATTATCATGTTCTCATTTGTGTCTATTGTATGCTTTGTTTTGACCAAAAAAATTCATGTTTGGTAATGAATAACCTGTTTGAATTCTTTTGCATTCTAATGTAACTAAATCTATTTATCTATTGATCTAGCAACAGAAGAATGAAAAAATTAAAGCAGCACAGGTTTCAACATTGTTGTTTCTCTAAATGAATATCAATCCTTTTGAAACAAGAAATCTTGTTCAGTTTTGAAAGAACAATAAAACTAGAATGCATCCAATTTAACACAAAAAGTAGTGACATGATACATAACATGTTTAGCAGTACACCTGTTAAATGTATGGAAACCATGTCGAATAATGTTTTTAATGATCTGTTCATTAGAGTTTATCCTGAAATTAAAGGTAATTTACAAAGAAAAACAAACTAAACCATTATAAAGACCTATTTATTCACAGTTATAAAACATGTATTCAACAATGTAAATTGCCACCCCCACCCCCTCTACTTTTATCTCCCTCAGTTGATTTCCATCCCTTTATTAGCTCTTTTTAAATGGTCTCTTGGTTAACTCACACCCTCACTTATAGTGCAGTCTCTGTTTTTGGACCCCATTGTGTGCAAGTTATCAAGGAAGCAGTGTACTGATATTCAATTGATGTTGATGAATATAAGTGAAATTAGGTTCAAGACATGGAGGGAGTAATGAACGAACAGTTGAAAATAAATAGGTCATTAAAGTGTGAAAATTAGTATATGGTTTTGATATGACCGAGTTACTTTTCATGAGATGCATCCACAAACTATGTTTTATTCATGAAGGAAAAATAGGGTTCAAGATATTTAGGGCATAATAAATGCATAAATAAACACAGAAACTAACAAACACATAAAAGAATAGACAAAATGCTATATCTCCTCCCAACTTTCTTGGTGAGCAGATAAGAAGTACATTACAAAAAACTGGTTGGCAAAACCGTCTGTCCTGACAGACAAAGTTAAGATCAGATGCGGATTTTTATTTTAGTTTATTCTCAAAAAAAGAGAAAACTATTGGTTATGGTAGATCAGTTTTGTATTTATGTGATCCTATTATTGACGTTTTGTGTGAAAGTTGTGTACTTCTATCAGAAAGATTAAAAGATTGATATGCTAATGTAGCCCACCTCTAATAATCAAACAATACTGAGTCAGTTTGTAAGAGTTATTGTCAAAATACAATGTGCTGATAAAATTCTATCAATTGGACATGAGAAAATAGTCCACCTTTTACACAAATAAATAAACCCTGTAAACCCTATTTATTCTGAAATATATAACTTTGATTTTTAAGTTATTATTTCAAGTCTAGACAAAATGTCTTTTCCTACCTTTTTTCAGCAGATAATTTATTAGATCTCTTTGTCCACTGAGACAAGCACACTGAAATTAAAAATATAATTATTGTTATATTCTTTAATAATTAGGAAAAATTTTATTCAAGCAGGAGAAACTAAATTTAAAAAAATAAGATGATAATCCCTTTTCCATAATCATGTAAAATGCATTTTGTTGCAGGTCTAAACATAGCCATACAAATTCTATTATCCATATAGAGTCTCTGCTAATGTAGAAATCTTCGGTATATAGATTTTATATAGGTGATAGAATTTGTGACTAAGCTTCTGAGTAGTTGCTGTAGAGGTGACAGAGGTGGTGGTCAGGTTTCTGTGAATTGTCAAATTATTGCCAGTAACAGCAGTGGTAATACCAGAAATAGTGTGAGTCCATTTAAAGGCATGGCAAAGTTCACATCATAATGCAGTTTTTCCACCAGATGCATCACAGCTTCTATGTGTCCTGGTTCATAGGCTGTCTGTAAAGTAAAAGTGCTGTATTAAATGCAGTTAATCTGAACTTAAGGAAAAATAAATATGAAGAGGGTTTTAAAATGTATAACATTCTCATACAAGGTTTAGAGTACTACAAGGTTATTTGCTCTTCAGTCTGCTTATAATAAATATATGGATTGTATTATGCTATGAGTTTCTTTACCAGTACAAAAGCATCTAATGACTTTCCAACTGCTGTAATATTGTCCAATGTTTTATTTTCCCTGGCAGCTACTTAAGTCTTTCAACTGACAATATCACTGAATGCCAATACATGTGACAGCATAAAAACTTCATTTGACTTGATTCTACATCATTAAAAAAACAACTGATATGTCAAGTCCCATAAATAACATAGTTTCCTTTCCATTGCATTCATTCACTGTAAACAATGATGCTCAGCTTGACTGATTTATATCAAAAACCTGTAATGTGTGAACATCAAATAAAAGCTCCAAACATAATAGTTCCATGCTCAATACCCAGGAAGAGATAGTACCAATTTACCACTGTACACCTGAAGTGGACCATAAGAGTTGTATTAAATTCTAATTGCACTGGAAAGAATAAATTTAATTAAGCTTTTTTAAATATGTATGTTTATATTTTTTAAGAAATGAACAAGAAAAACATTCAAGATACATTGCTACTATGCACTTCCAATTACTGATGAATAACAAATATAAAATTAAATGAAAAATACAAAACTGTAACAGAACAAATGCACAGATTTAATTTTGATTTAGTATCCATGTGGTTATTTAGGTGATCTGTTAGACCTTCTGGTTGGGTGTTCTGGAGAACACATTCCACTTGCAAAATAGGTACTGGTATACGTAAAAAATTTTGCACTGTCAGGATAAATTACCTTGTTCCGATCCTGTATGCACATCATATTTGTTCTTCCAGTGGACCAAGCCATAATACCTATTGTGATGTAAGGTGAAACTAACAGGTAATTCTTGTTGAGCTATATCCACTTGCCTCTCTCTCGCTCTCTCTCTCTTTCTCTATACATACACACACACACATGTATACCTGCCAGTAGCTTCTCGTGGGTCAGTGGTTCTTCCCGGGATTTTCCAGGGTTCTTCCTCCACCATTAATACTGGCCGCCATGTATAGCCTATCTTGCGCTGAAAAATGGCGTTAAACCCTATAACAACAACAACAACACACATGTATATATAATAGTGCAAACTATTGCCAGCTCAGGAAACATTATATAATATTCATCTTTGCTAGAAAAGTACCCACAATGTGATGACAGGACTCTGCTTTGCTAGATCAGTAATCACTACGTAGTACCCACCATTGCTAGATCAATACTCAATATGTATTGACAGCACATTCTTTTGCTATATCAGTGCTCATTATGTAATGATAGTACTCACTTTTGCTAGAACTGAGCTCATTATGTAGTACTCACCTTTGCTAGATCAGTACTCAGTATGTATTGACAACACTTGCTTTTGCTAGATCAGTGCTCATAATGTAATGATAGTACAGTACTCACCTTTGTTAGATCTGTTTCACTAGGTACTGACACTACTCACCTTTGCAAGATCGAATATACTGTAATCAGATGCCGTTTTTTCATACATAGCTTTTGTTGCTCTCCCTATAAATTCAGAAAAACACATGTGACAAGAACAAAAAGTTTATTATTAAAGTTATACTTTTTAAAAGCTACCAAACAAACTGAGCCAATATCAAGGAAGAACACTTGGAAATTGTTCACATGACTTAAACAATATAAAAATAACCATGACCAAAGATTATAAGACCAGACTCCTCCCTCAAAAAGCTACCAAACAAACTGAGCCAATATCAAGGAAGAACACTTGGAAATTGTTCACATGACTTAAACAATATAAAAATAACCATGACCAAAGATTATAAGACCAGACTCCTCCCTCAAAAAATTTTACTTAATATTTAAAGCCACAAATGCTACTCCATACTAGGAAATATTAATCACATTGACAAATGCAGCCTTCTGGTTGGTCAGAATATTTTTTTTAGTAAGATTTGTACTTGATTACATTTTAATGCAAGAGGGTTCAGTATGTTTAAATGAATATTTCTGATCAGTATGAGTGGCAGATATATACATATTCATTGTAATTATTGAAAATGGTGATAGCAGTAATTTTAACATTAGTAAATGTACAGTTTAATAACACATCAAAACAGTACTGGCTATATGGTGCTGACTAATAGCAAAGTTGCTAAAATGAAATACCAAGAACTGCATCCATTTTTTTATACACAAACCACATTCACACAAATAGTCCAGGATTTTCTCTTTTGGTACCTCATCATAAAGTTTCTTCACTGAGTCCACATCAAAATACACATGTACTTATATAATTAATAGTAATAACATTTGTTTAATAAATGCATTAATCCATATCTGATATCCAGTTCTTGATAAATGTCTATTGCACAACCTTTTCATCTACTCAGAAAATAAATAAAAGAATAAAAAAATAAGTGATTTTGTCAATGATAACATATTTTATCAATAATATTATAATTTGAACAACCTTTCTTATTGATGTAAAATAGGATGAAGATGAGAGCTAAAATAGGAATGCTACAGTACTGGAGGAGATCAACCAGTCCGTTCCAGGTCCTGGAGTTTTCACTTTGTGTTGCTGCTTGCACTGCAACAGAGTAAAAGTCATTTTGTCTGTGTTTTTTGTATGTAACTCAATATTAGTCAATAATTTGTGTTGTAAATGTCACAAAAATATACAGGAATGAGTATGATACATTGATCTCAATATAAGTTAACAAATGATGAAAAAGTTAATATTTTAAAATATTCTGCATTGAACATACAGGAAAACTCTCTATAAAATGCTATAAGAAAAATTCAAATATGAAACAGTCATACTGTTACTGTTAGAGATTCAATAAGACTAGTTGGTGAGTACATGTGTTTTAATGCTATTATTATTATTGCAATTTAGTTGCCAATCTTTTAGGCATACAGGTAACATTCATTGGTTCTCTTCAGAAAATTAAATATCAAGTATGTAAGCACTATGTATTTACTATTTCTTGTTTAATATGCATCAATTTATTTTAAGTCAGTAACTGTGTCAATGAAGCCAGTAGTTTTGCCCCCACACCCACCTCTAATCACCTTGAGTGTATGCAACAATTTTCTTCAGTTAACTGACTTGTCTTGATATTCCATGATATGCTACATAATACAATGGCACTCTGTGGGTGAGATTTATATTATAGTGAGATTTCCTGTATATGGCTACCCAATATTTCAATACATTGTGTGTTGTACATATCAAGCTTATAACATGATAAATGCATAAGAATGTACTATTCTGACAACTATATGTGTATATACATGTAATACTGTATGCCAATTCATTATTGTTTTGAAGTTCATCTAGGTCATACAGCTCTGCAACACTCACTATAAACTCCATTATTCTATGAAATTTATTTTGTAAAAACACATGATATTATTATTCAGATAATTTTGTACACATAATTTTATGTAAAGTTCTGGAAATAAATGAAACCTATTGTCTTGTAATTATAACACCAGAATAAATCCAAACTGTTCATCTTAAGTAAGCAATATGCTTTATTACTAAAATATTCAGAGAAGATAAAGTATTAAATCTTGTAACTCTTCTAATCCATATTTCATCGAGAAAATTCATAATGAATAATTGAGATGTTAAAGGTGCTTTAGTACCAATTTTAAATAGTGACATGGTTCCATTTGCTAGGCTCATGAGAAGAGACATGAAAATTTCTTCTGATGCTGTCAGTGTTGTGAGCCATGCTGACATCTTGAAAGTTCAGAACATCTGCTAATCCGAATTCCTAATAGAATATCTGAAAAGTGAAAAATAAATGAGGATTGTTCAACTGTTAATAAGCCCAAATTAACTTCATTCTGTTACATATTTCAAATTTTATATTTCATGTAAAAAAGGTGGAGTAAATATTTATTGTACACAAAAAAAACAAACATTTGTATTACATTTTAAAGTTTAGAGGCTGAAAATATGATGTGTGAAGTTAGTTTCAATAGTTTGAGATTCTAAAGAAACCTGAATCTATAGATGGACAGTTGCTAACATTATTATGATCTTGTAGCCTCAATGGTTGCAATACAATTTAATAAGCAATTAATGTTCAGTTAGAACTCCAAACATTGGATATTTTTCTTGGCATCTATCACATATACTTGCTTATAAGCTGGGACCAACTGCACACAACACAGACCTTGGTCTGCAAATGCAGTGTGTCAGCAGATCAGGATCTATATTGTTTGTTCTACTAACTAGTTCTAACAAACTGCATAACAATCTGCCACAGCATTATGTGATGGCAAATCTGGGTTGGTACAGTTTGTAGTTGGACTCAACTTATAAGTGAGTATGAAATGATGTAATGTCCAGTAAATCATTCCAACAAATCATTCAAACAACACAGCATAAAAGCATGCTTGGTCTGGCATAAAGAGTTTGGCTTATTGATCTTTTTAATGAACTTCCAACTAGATGATCTGCACCAATTGTTAATTTCATCAAGACTATGCAATATATGTGTTAGTTTACAGCAGGGACTAACATACACATGGACAAAAAACCCAAATAAATTCCCCTCATTAACTACCCTACCAAATACCAGGAGTTCTCTTTTGATATGTAAATAAGGGCACTCAGCACTTGTGATCAAATTAATTGCAGTGGTTTTGTTGATTCAGGAGCAAGAGGGCTTGTTCATTGTATCTATTTTGTAAACTAAGCCAGTTTTTGCCATTTCATCATTGCCAGAAGTTAAAGCACCAGACTATTTGCAAAAGATACAAGAATGCATTAGTACTGTATAATTTAATTTTTTTAGAGCAATGTATTTTGGAAATGACAGCTGAAGGCTGAATTTTTTAAATTTGAATCTGCTCTTGGTCAATACTACTAGTTTTTCTGTGTGGATATTACAATAAGAAAACTAATTTAGACTTCACATATACTGAAAAGCATTGCTGCTATTTCATCTTGAAAACTGAAGTATGTTTTCCCCATTTTAGCCTTTTAAATCTGAGACCTGAGCGCACATTCACATGTATGTAAAACAAATACATCCTCTTTTTGAAGCTACCTTAGTTTCTATCAATCACGAATTGAAAGAAAAATTTATCAGAACGGAGGTGAGAACTTGCTATTTTCTTTGGTGTAAATGTAATTTGAATTTAAGATTTTAATTGGGAGTTGCAGAAGGTATAGGTTTATTCTTTTTTCACTTGAACAATGTTGCAGCAAACTATAACTGCTAATCTAGAGCTACAGATTTCATGATAAGCCAAGGAAACACAGAAAAAGAGTAAGAGATGTTGGTCATCCTGATGTTGTTAATACTTTGTGGTTTATTGTTTCAGAAAGCTCTGCAGTTTATGGAATTGTATGCTTACAAATATTTAACTACCGGTATATGTGAACAATATAAATCGATTTTTCAATGGAAAGCTCCACTTTATTGTATTTAAAAAAAAAATACTTTTGTTATTTTTGCAAAGTACTCAATGTTATTAATAGATATTTTGTTTAAAGCAAATACTGTCATAGTTCAAAACTTGCAAATTTTCAAACTGTACAAATATACCCATTCAAAAAGTTTTCCTTTCTCTCAAAAATGGTTGGACCATACACTATTTCCACTAGCCCTTGAGAAGTTGTTGCTATGATTTCTACTGAATTTTAACTGTCATTTAATGATCTCAAAAGTATGCATTTTGTAAGATTAGCAAGGGTTTTCTTGCAATATCATGAAACAAATTATTGTACTTTTTTTTTTACAAAAATCCCCAAATAGAATACTACAGTAAATAAACTTTTCTTATTAAAGAAAATAAACTGATTATTTTATGTTCAAATAATCATTGTCAAATAAAGGATTTTTTAACACTGAAAATATATTTCTAGAACTATACACAGTTCTTGTATGCTGTTATATTAAACCACGATTTTCTAAAATGGAAGAGCCAGAGGGATTTCTATCATTACTAAATACCAATATACTAATATTATAAATTAGAAATATAAAGAATGCACATATTTGTCCACCATGAATTGCCAACGGAGGGATTACGAAGCTCAGCCTCCAATACCAATCCCTTCTGTAAAACACAGCACCAACACCATCACCTCCGTTATGGCCAAACATCTCTATTCAGACGTAGTATTGCATCTCGAGCCATCACTGGAAAACACACTTTACTAGGCCTAAATATTATCCAGAAAAACCTGCAACCACGTTTATAACCTGTCTAAATTTCTTCCTTCGGGCAGAAACTGGTAAAAGTATAAGAGAGATCACATACCGGATATCAATCTACTTGGCCTACCCAATTTTACACAATTGTCTACAGCAGACGACGTAACAGCACGTGCAATTGTTTACGTCTGTCGAACCGCTTATAACGTCAGCTAAATGTACGTTCAGCGAATAGCTAAAAGTTGTCATGTCCAGATAGCAAATTCAGTACTTGCGATAAATATATATTTTTCTAAATAAAAAGAACAATGACTTTCAAAATGTAGCAACTACACTTGTATCGAGGAATTTGTAGCGATATAAGCGACTAGGCCTAATATTGTCAGCTGACAACCTCACCCCTCGGATCAGTAGTTTCATTTCTGTTGCAACATGTGTGTACACAGTAATTAAATGCACATATCTTTGATGATCAGTTTGACGTTTGCTTTTAGTGTGGTAAAGAATTACACCATGTTCATCGTTTTGAAAACAAAATAATTTTGGTTATAATTCACCCGCTTTCATTCGTGTAGATTGCACAGGGTTCGCATTGTTGCTTACAATTTACTGTACCAAAATAAAAATATGATGTGATACGTCTTGTAGGACTAACAATTTACCTGTCATACATGTACTATATAATAATATGATGTATTACATATATGACTAATAGTTAAATTGTAAGCAACGACACCAACCCCTGTGGAAGATTGCAGGCTCAATAAATGCATTTGCAATGGGGCCCCCGGTGGCCGATTGGTATATAGCTCTCGCCTTTACCGATAACTGTCATTTCACCTCGGACCGTGTGGGTTCAAGTCTCACGCTCGGACAATGTGGATATGTGAGAAAACTTGCCAGTTGCTTTCTGTGGTTCGATGGTTTTTACCGGAGTTTTCCCCGATTTTTTCTGCCACCAATTATACTGGCTGCCTAGTCCTACCACGTAAGATCCATCAGGGATGCACTTAAACAGAAACAACATGTGCTGTGGCTTACATTGTAGGACTAACTGGCTGCCTTGTATAGCCAGCCTATCGTGCACTGAAAAATGGCGTTACATGCAAAACAACAATGTTGCAGTTTTGCGCGATGTATCTTCCCAGAAACCATTAGTTCATGCAGCATATCACTTTATGCCTTGGGGTCATGCTACAGGCGAAGTGGGTGACGAAGTAGACTAAAAATATGTGTGATTTGTGTGTGTGATTTATATTTTTAACGTAGCTTTAACAATTTTTCAGTCATATCGCTACGATGTCTGCAGTGTGACAGTTTATAGTGATGTCTAGCACTGGGGCATCATGCCGCAGACATGTAGCAAGATGTCCCACCCAGTCACATTATCCTGACACCAGGCCGACCAGTCCTAACATGAGCACTCTTAATGCTGAGCGCCAAGCGAGGCAGCTGTTAGTACCATTTTTTAAAGTCTTTGGTATGACTCGGCCGGGGTTCGAACCCGCGACCTCCCGCATCCGAGGCGGACGCTCTAACCACTAGGCCACCGGAGCGGTTCTAAAAATATGTAAACTTGGCCTTCTTCGGTTAGGGAGGTGTTCGCTATGTGATATTTTAGAGGTACATAGAGTGACTGTACTTCTTTAGATGCTCCCTCGCCTTAACCAGGTTTGTTCCAGTATTATAGCTCAATATGGAATGTAGGCTTCAAGCCATCAAATAGCTGGTGTTGATGTCTATTGAGCCAACAAACACTCTTGCACATTCATAGGATTAGGCATGTGTTTTGATAGCTGATTCACCATCAACCCTTTTCCAAGTAAGTTAGCAACTATCACTGCCCAAAGTCGCAAATTATCCTTTGATGGTAAAAGCATACAAACTTGTGTTTCGAAACTTATTCAGTAGTATGTAAATAGCAGTTTGTGTTTTAAGAATATAATTGGTAAAATGAATATTTTTAACTGCCATGTGTATATTATTTTCTTCATAAAATCAGTTTGGAACTGTAAGCGAACTTGTCATGGGGAAGCAATGGCAGACATCACTGTGTCTGGGAAGTACTACATTATTAGACTGTTTTCATGAAGCATTGGCTAAATATATTCAGGAAAATATACAATTCATATAAAGCAGAGTCTAAATATTATGATGTTGAAGATTTAGCTTTCAAATGCAATTATATAGGTCAGAAACCTGTGGGACAATGCTATGTTGTTGAATTCAAGAGGCACTCTAAGGTCAAAGATGTTTTCTGAGCACTAATTTTTGTGAAAATTTGAAGAAGAAAACCCAGCAAAGCAGATACTATTTAACTAATGCCTAATGTTACTACAAGTACATAGACAAATAATAAAACCTTACATTTGCAATCATATCAATGGACTGTTGTATCTATAATGTCAGTGGTTACATTAAGAAAACCCCTCTTTCTAAAAATAGATGCACATTGTTGGCTGTGTCAACTCAGTTGGAAAGAAGGGTTTAGTTCATTCATGTACCGACTTTAGTTCTTCAATGTGTTATCTGTGGACAGTTATGGTAATATTTTATCGACGACAAAGAAATTGGGATGATTAGTATGATCTGAAAGACGTGTGCATTTGCTCTTATATACATGGTACGGGGGTTGTTTCAAACAAGTTTAGAAATTTCAGTAAGTTAAAAATTCATGATTAAGGGTAGTTGATTAAAAGTTTTTACTAACTTGCAATTACAGTTACAATCTAGTTACTTAGTTAAAATTCATTACCATGTAAATCTTCTGTTGTGCTGTTTTTAAGTCATTTGGCCAAACTACACTGTATATGAATATGGTATTTTATAATCATGTAACAGATGTATTTATAACATACATACAACTCAGAAAATTCTCTACATATACTTGTAAATAAAGTATTGCTTAAAACAAGTCTTAAATGCAGATATGCATACTGGGAAATAGAGGGCGTAATTCAAATAAGAGAATGAAAATGAAACACACACACACACACACACACACACACACACACACACACACATATATATAGATATATATATATATAATGCAATTCTTGCTCCCTGTCCAGTTTTCACTTCTGAGACTCCCTGTTTTGTCCAAAAGGGGAAGTCACTTCTCCCTAAAATTCAAGTCTAGCTTGACCCCTGATGCCCGTAGAAAACATGTTTTTCCACAAGTTCTTTATCTTTCCTGATTTAACACTTAATACAGTCATACTGCTTGGTTGTAGTTTTCTTCTATGAGCTGTTCAGCCTACATCAAAATGTTCTTCTACCTGTCTTTTTCTCCAGTTTTCATAAAGTTAGGTATTTCAGAACTGTGTTAGCCATTCTGCAATCTAGCCTTAGAATATGGGTGTACCTTGGACAGTTTACAGTAAAAACGTACCTAAGCTGAAATGTACCCAAGTCAAAAATGTTTCCAGACTGAAATGTACCCAAGTCAAAATATTCTTGTAAGTCAGAATGTTACCATACCAAAATTTAACTAATTTCTGCAATATATTACTAAAGAATTACAATATTTTTTGCAGTTCACTGACCAGATTAAAAAAAGATTATATTATCACAGGCATAAAGTAAACCACAGTAATTTGGGCAAATTAGTCATTGTCTCAGTGATCTATGCAGCTGATCAGCTTGAATCATCAGTGATAATTTTCTTCCGTATCTTTTCTTGTTAAATACTAGTAATTTTAGTAATATAAAATATTTAGCTGCATTAGAATCCATTTATTTCTACAAACCTTTACAGTGGTCAGATCATCCGAACTGGATAAATATGATTACCTACCTGCAATTCACCTAAATCAAATTAACTTTTGATTCTGAGCAGCGATTATATGATATTGTCAATATCATAACTTTCTCGGCATTCATTGGTGTGATCCTTCTGAGGATACTAATTATCATAGAAAAGCTCAAGAGCCAACAGTTTTCATGCTTTATGTGCTCTTGCATCTGCTTTCATGAAAGCCCTATCAAATGTAATTTTTACATTAATCAGGCATATCACTTACTGACAAGTGAACTGGAAATGTATGCTGACTCACATACAAAAGCCCACCTAAATCCAGTTTAATTGATGGCACTTTCTCTGTTCTCTGTAGTTTTGGCATCTTTATCATAACAAAGCATGCACACCAACATTTGTCTGACTACGAGGGTTATTGTAAGTGTGTACATTTTAGCCTGGTAGATTGTACATTTTAGCCTGGTAGAAGATATATAGGCCAGATCTAATTCACAATATTTCCAAAGTTATGTCATTTTATCTATCTATTATCTATCTATCTGTCTGTCCATCCATCTGTCCATCCATCCATGCTTCTTTTTTTTCATCCCATAAAGACGTATTTCATTTGCAAATTATACCTCTTAAAATACTGTGTACAGTTCTTCTAAATTAAATTTTTTAAAGAGTTCTCAATATCAAGTGAAATTTCAAAGGCCAAGATGTTACATTATTCAAGGTATCTTTTTTACAAAGATCAAACGAAAACAATCTAAAACCAGCCCTTTTTATATCTTGCACAGTCATGCATTTTGACTCCACAGACCAAGGCCAAATTTGGCTACTTACATTATGTGACTTATCCGAAATAGGAGGCGTAATAATTTTCATTAACAGATCAGATCAGTGTCAAAGTGGCAGAGACAAGAAGCTTCATATTGTATTGACTACAGCACTCCCCCACAATAATGCCCTTCATTATAACACAGTTCCCATTATGAGACAAGTATGGTCATAGTTCCTATTTGATTAAGTGGCAGTAAAATTATGTGTATCATGTACATAAGGTGGACTCATTGTAAGGTGGTATACTCAGTGGCATTATAGTGAGTACTGTTATGTATGATTAGTGAAACTTCATGAAACCAGTACCACAGTAGCTTAGGTTCATTTG
Organism: Megalonaias nervosa; assembly: GCA_016617855.1. NCBI lineage: Eukaryota > Metazoa > Mollusca > Bivalvia > Unionida > Unionidae > Megalonaias > Megalonaias nervosa. The sequence goes on along the minus strand of JAECUM010007756.1, from coordinate 19,519 downwards.
CATTGTGGTCACTTATTTTGGGTCCTGTTAGGTCATAATGTACAGTGGCCATCTGCATTAAAGGGACATAAATTTTGGTCCTAACAGGGCCCATTTTAGGGAAGTTTCAATTTAATGTAAGATTTCTTGCCATAATGGCATTGGCAATGTGATTATTAAGATCTTTTTTTAGTTGATGTACAATGGTTCCTTGTTATAATGCTGTTCATTGGAGCCATGAAAGTATACTGTGAAATTGGCAATATGTATCACCTTAAATTGGAGTACATAGAAGAATAAAATACAATCTGTGTGTGTGTGTGTGTGTGTGTGTGTGTATATATATATATATATATATATATATATATATATATATATACATACAGAGAGATAGAGATATATATATATATATATATATATATATATATATATATAAAAACTGAAGTGAATGAAACATTATTAATGTTAATGTGATTGGATAATGTATCACATGTTATTATTGAAGTTCATGAAATATGAGTCACTCATTACACTATGACCACTGTTAACAACATGAAATTCTTAGATACAGGTCAGTATATATGAATTTACAGTTATTATGTCGCTCTAAACATTTTGCACCAAAGAAAATTTCAACAGCTGCATGACTGAAAGTTTCTCTCTGAGGCTTGGCTGAAAGTGGTGAGAGAGGCTCCAAATAGGACTTGGCATGGGAATGATGACATTATTTTGACAGTTGTTTACAATGGGATTGGACAAATTATTGGAAATTGATGTTACAGATTTGTTACAGAGAATGTACTCATTTCCTTTTGCATGCCAGGTGCTATGGCATAGTTGTTCATAACCAATGAAACGTAAGAAAAGAGTAGTTCCAGCCTTGTTTGAGAGGATCGTGATATGGAATTGGAAAGCATATCATTTTCCAGCTTCTAAGAAATGAAAGTAAAATTCTGCCTCTTTCTTGAATAAAATATTGATAGGTGTATAACTAAATGAGATTTGTGGTTGTAACTGTTATATCACGACCTATGTTATAGTGGGGTATGGGTCCACTATAATGATATTTATTTAGAAAATTTAACATTGTTGCAGTGTTAATTGGTCATCATGGAAGGGCAGACTTCACACAGAGACCTGTACCCAGAGATAGAGCCATGGGACTCTGGAATGTTGCAGGTGTCTGATATCCATCAGTTGTACTATGAACAGAGTGGTAACAAAGAGGGCGACCCAGTGATATTTATGTAGGTATACAAGGCATCATTTAGAAATTTTATAAAATTAAAAGACCTCAAAAAAGCCTAGTGATTCAGGTCATCATGTAGCATGGTTGCTTGAAAAATGTGCCAAAGCTAACTAGAAGACTTTAACAAAGTTGCAAGACTAGTTTGGACCAAATTTCAGTAATTGGATATGTCTTTGATGCACCTGCTTTGTTTTATGTGTTAGCTAGCTTGCTAAAATAATTATGCACCTGCTTTGTTATCTGTGTTTAGCTAGCTTGCTAAATAATTATGCACCTGCCATGTTATCTGTGTTTAATTAGCATTGCTAGAATAATTATGCATCTGCTTTGTTATCTGTGTTGTAATAGCTTGCTGGAATAATTATGCACCTGCTTTGTTACCTGTGTTTAACTAGCTTTGCTAGAATAATTATGCACCTACTTTGTTATCTGTGTTGTACTAGCTTGCTAGAATAATTATGCACCTACTTTGTTATCTGTGTTGTAATAGCTTGCTAGAATAATTATGCACCCACTTTGTTATCTGTGTTTAAGTAGCTTGCTAGAATAATTATGCACTTTGTTACCTGTGTTTGGGTAGCTTGCTAGAATAATTATGCACTTTGTTATTTGTGTTTAGATAGCTTGATAGAGTAATTATACACTTACTTTGTTATTTGTGTTTAGGTAGCTTGATAGAATAATTATACACTTTTGTTATCTGTATTTAGTTAGCTTGATGTAATAATTATGCACTTACTTTGTTATTTGTGTTTGCTAGCTTTTTGGTATCATTATGCATCTACATTGTTAACTTTGTTTAGCTAGCTTGCTAGAATGATTATGCTAAGTTTTGTATCTCACAGACTTGTGAAATTAGGCTGGATTGTTTATCATGTTATTACAACATATTGTAAAATGGTATGGGCTAGACAGTGTCAAGAGCCTTCTTTGTACCTTTTTGGTCTCCGGTTAGATTCCGAGCCTTGGCACAGTGCCTAGATAAGTGCTGGCCAATTCAAGATTATTTTGGTGTCCTGGAGTTCTCACTATCTTCCACCACTTGCAAAAATCTGAGCTAGTGAAAGTACATTGTGCATATGTAAGTTATTAGAACATGCTGAATGACTATTAATAGCATCTAACATCACCTGCTTAGTTTCTCACTTTTCTCAAGCAAATTTTACTGTAATTTTCAACTATGTTTCAGCTCATTTTTCACTTTATATTTTTTGAAATGATTAAAAAATTAATCAGAAGACAGTGTTGAAATGTTGGCATATGACACTACATTTTTAAGTTATATCTCTTAGATGTATGATAGGTTAATAGTCACTTTGAAATTTTTTATTTCAGTCACGGTGGTCCTGGAGGAGGCACAAGTCCAAGGGATAGGAGGTTTTTTGATCCAATTACATACAGGATTATTCTAATGGATCAGAGAGGAGCTGGCAAGTCTGCCCCACCAGCAGAACTTAGGGTACTGTCTATTCATTTTATTTTTCTCTGTCAAATATATTATAGATCACATTCACATTACAAACAGCCCTCAGTCACCTCCAAATCCATCCAAATCCAACACTCCCAACAAAAGACAACAAGACTATATATATTTATATATATATATATATATACACCACTCCCTCGATAACTCGCAAACCCGCTTATAACACGGGGTCAGGTGTGGATCCTAATTTTTGAACCAGAAAATACCAAAAAATTGATCCTATTGGTTGAACTTGAAGAAAATCGCGATCGAAATTGGTAACGGAAACTTGATCTATTGTAAGTTTTATCGTTGAAAACGGTAGATAGGACCTGGAAATTTAATCAACATTATGAAATAACGACTTTTAATAAGAAGTCATATAATTTGTTACATTTTCTTTTCAAATGACATTCTTAGTAAACCGCAATTAACAATATTCAAGGACATTTTGATAAATGAAAATGTCACTTACGCCAAGTGGAGGCAGTACTTTAATAAATAAATGCCAATTAAAAAAAAAATTTTTATCAATTGAAATTTGTGTTCAGGTTCTATCTTTTAGTTCCTTTTAAGTGTAATCATCATAAATGCAATGTGTCCTCTTGTAATTAAACGTAAAATGTGTCAATCTACTGTAACAGCTATGTCTGCGAGCATTTCGCTGAGAACCTAATTAAGTGCCCACCATGTTTTGATATCAGACTAGTGGAAGCATCTGTTGTATTGTTGCACTAAATAAAAAGAGGGCCTCCTTTTCTATTATCATGGTAATTACATTTTCTGAATCAAATAAAGCTGGTGGAATTGAAAAAAAGTCAAAAGGCATACAAATCCTACATGCTTAAGAACCAGCGGCACCGGTTGTATATCAGGTAACTCATTTCATTTGATCAATTGAACACTGTGATACATTTTATATGTATGATAAGAAGTTTCACTGTTACTTTTGCAGTGAAATCATGGCATGAATATTTTACTAATTAAAAAATACAAAAATTGAGTTTCGACGAGACAATTGTCTGACGAAATAAATGTTATGTGTTTTTGATAAAAAGGAATCTTGTTTGGTAGTGTATCAACAGTTAGTCTGGTTCCCTGCTTTGTAGACTCCTAGTTTCGTGAAATACTATTATACAACACTCCGGGGACCAGACTAATCAACAAAACATAAAGCCGTGACATAATACACGAATGTTTTCGCGTACCGTGTTTGGTTGTTGAAACCAGTTGCAATCATGTTATCGATCTTTCAGATTTTGGACATTTTGAAAATAAATGTGATATGTAGATAATAATGAACAACTTCATCAGAAAAAGCTCTTTATTGATGATTTTTCTCGACACGATTATAAAACGAGGATTCAGCCATTAAACAGCCCAGTTCCCCCCCCCCATCCCAACCCCGTGGTTTTCTAGATGTCTAGCAGGATTTTTTTGAGGTCTCTTGGTAACTCGAGCCTGCGCCTATAGTGCAGTCTGTGTTTTTGGACCCCGATGTGCGCGAGTTATCGAGGGAGAGGTGTATATATATTGTTTTGACTAAGGGAAGTAACTCTTAATTCCCCATTTTCCCACTAGGTTGCCAGATGTATCCTGGATGTTTGCTGCTGTTGTTTTGGATTTAATACCATTTTTCAAAACATGATGGGCTACATGATGGCCAGTTTATTTGTGGAGGAAGAACGTTGGAGAACCCAGGGAAGAACCACTAACCCACAGGAAGCTACTGGCATGCTTTCTCACATACCCACGTTGGCTGAGCCAGAGACTTGAAACCAAACAAAGACAGTTGAGATGTCAGTGGTCTGTAAAGGCAAGCACCTTAGACCTCTTGGCCACCTGGGGCCTATTGATGGTTGCTTGTTGAAACTTTTGATATGCAACTGTTAATAGTGCCTCTGAGAATCCACTGCAATTTATTATAATTTTAGACCATCCAAAATATATTTAAGTGGTATAGTAAGTCAGAAGGTTGGTATACCTCATGCATATAATTTTTTATTTTTTTTCCAGTGAATTTGTTCATATTTATTCTCATTTTTCCTGTCCATTATACCCATGTGATATAGATCAGTAATTCTGAATTTGAACGAGGGTATTTGTATTGCACTGTTAAACTTCATTTTATTTCACACTTCTTAGGTTTCTTGGTAACATGAATTTGCTTAATTATTTAGTTCATGTATATGTTATGTGTACTTGTTTTGTATTCTTCTCACTTTCATTGTAGCGGTGTTAATCAAGTGCAAGAAGTGCTGGTGCTTTAAAGTCATTGAGGACAATGACAAGATGTGCCTTGCATGCACAAAATGTTGTTCCTCACATCCATGCAGCATATGTTCACTATGGCCAGAAGACATTTGGTCTGGCATCCTCAAAAGGCAATTGAAAGGCTATGAAAAAACAGCATGCTTGAAATCTTCCAAACTCAAAGGATTGCTCATCAATCTGAATTTGGAATTGGGTGAGTGTTATGGGGGACATTGAGATACTGTCCCCCACCCATGGTGAATATACCACAACAAGCTCTGTCTCTGAGGTTGTCAATTAGTAAATTGCAGGAAATTAAGACTGTTTTTAACTCCATTTGATAGCCCATTGGTTGTAAGTCCCTATACATGGAATTAGTATTGTTGAAACTGGGTGTGTGGGATTACCTTATGACTTTGCTGGCTGGCTGGGTTCACAAGTAATAAATCATTCGTCATATGCCATCCTGGCTGCCAGTTGACTATTCCAGTTGTCCCACCAATCAGTGTAAACTTTTGGCAGGTGTGAATCTGTCTCCTCAGACTGGTGAACTACACACTGCATGACAGTTCCTACAGTGACAGTATCCTATGCTCATCAGACCTCCTTGGCTGTCCAGCTATCCAGTCAGCCAAACCAGCTATATCCATGATACCAGTACATGGCGCACTGGCATCACATTTGAGCCTTCTGCCAGCCATCTGGCGCACCCTAATTAAACATCCTGGAACAACAATCCCCGAGCCAGACCTTCCCCCCTCCCATAATAACTGCACAGAGCATACAGAAGGATGATAATGGAGATGAAATGGACTTACCTGAACATTCCAGTTCAGCCATGGAAAGGATGGAGTTCAGTTTTAAGGTGGCAATTTAGAGAAATTTACATAATTTTGCCTCCATCAGAATGCCACCTTTACGAGCAGTCAGTAGTACATAAAAGATAAAGGTCTCAATGAATGTTGATGCAGAGGATGAAAGATTTAACCACAATCAACATAGGTCGCCAAAATTACCAGGTGTTTCTCAGATAATATTCATGACCCTAGTAATGCAAGGGCATTCTTTTTGGTGAGTCATTTTCTTAAAACTTTGTCACCACACTGGTACAAATTACATTCCGTTGTCTATCATTTAGATGTACCTAGCCTAGACAAGGATATTACTGTCATCTACATGTCTGTTTCACTGTTATAAGGTGAACACACAGGTGTTTTATACCATGCCTGAGCTAGCCAGGAACATTGTGTCAACTTCCTTGCACGACCTGGCATTCTGGTGATCTTTCACCTAGCTTAGAAGACTGGAAGCAGTCATGCCTGGTATGCTGTATTGCCAAGGTAGTCAGTAGCACATGATGTTAAATGTTCTAACAGTCTCTTGTAATCTGGAAGAGATGATCCTCCTGCAATATTCTCCTCCTAAACCCCACCATGCGGCAACCCTGCACTTCCTCCCCATTCAGTTTCCCACTTCTGTTCAAAGGCCAGATTGAGGAGGTGAGAAAGCAGGTGGCACAGGAATTGCCTCTTTATCTCTTTATGCAAGCCCCTTTTCTGCATGACCTCGCCAGGGAGTGTACCAGATAGGTATCACAGGACCTCTGCATTATGGGAACACCTTCGTTGATATGCCAATGCCATACAAGTCTGACCCATCCCAAGCAAGCTCAGTGACCTGGCTGATTCATTATCAAGGAGAGGCTAACTGGTTCATATGAGTGTTCTTTCTATCTTTTTGCTCTCCATTGAGTTTGCAGTCTGTGGGTCTGACAGATATTGCACCTGTTTGTGGCAAGATGGAACAAACCACTCACCTTTGTCACTCCGTTTATGGACCTAGAGGCATGGGCCATTGAATGCCTCCTCAATGAATTAGGATGGGATATGGGTATATGCATTACCTCCAGCAGTTCTAATATTGAAACTAATCCAGAAAGTGAAGGGAAGGGGCCTGCACAATAGTTCTGATTGTCCCTCTCCTATGGTTTCCTCGATCTTGTAAAGGAAATACAGAGGATAATCATACTGACTCCCAGTGTTCAAACAGCCATGGTCATCATTGTTCCATCCTTATTTGGAGAAACTACTCTTCACGCTTGGCTCTTGTCAGGAATGCCATGTGGAAAAAGGAGTTCTGCACTTCTATTGTGGAGAGGATCATGACAGCCCTCTACTTTAAAGATATAAAGGAGAAGTGGCATGTTTTCACCTATTAGTGTCATACCACTCTCAGCCTTGATTCTGAAGTTGGCTAACTTCTCTCTGTTTTTCTTGGAGAACAAGAAGTTGACCCCCATCACAGTCAGTGGATACCTTTCCATGATATCACATTCAGACATCAAGGAAAGGACAATATTGGTCAGAACAAGAATCTTTTTGACATATTGTCCAATTTTGATATTCAGGTCCTGCTCGTTTGTTACCAGAATGGGAACTTCCTTTGAGTCAACATGTGACTCAACCTCTCAAAGTTTCAGCCCTTGTCTTCCATCTTGCTGAAGCATTTAGCAGACTTGTTTTCTGATAGTACTAGCTTCAGGATGCAGGGTGAGTGTGCTGAATGTACTCTCTGTATCCTAACTACATGTAGTTCCGTTCTGATATCTCAGTCATTCTGATTTGTGCTCCCTGGTTTCTCCTTTGAATACATTCACAAATCACATTATGTTAGGAAAATATTAGCCTGCTACCTTGCAAATCCAGCTCTACTAAAACAAAAAGTCATCTTTTCCTGTATATTTTCGATAGACAAAAGGCAATAACTCTTGCCCATTACCTCCCCTTGATACAGCCATGTGTGACTACTTTTTAGCATTGCAACTGTAGTGATCACTTGTACAGTTTATCCTCCTATAATCCAAGCCATTTTTGTGTTCCAGTTGAATCATCCAACATTCCTTTTGGATCTTTTGTGTGGATTAATCATTCTGCTGCAGATTGTGTAGTTTCTTTTTAAATTTTCTGCCAAATTTGAGTGATCTTGTCACCTTTAGGGACATTGTCCTTTAAAGACCATGTCACACAACACTATCATTGACCGCTTCAAGGTTATTATGAGTTAGTGTGACTTTGACTTTTTTGCTTGTTCTGTTTATAACAGAGCTGGTTTTAGAGAGTTATTAACATGCTGCATTGATAATCTATGCTTTGTTTTTCCCTTGTGTAGTTTTTGTAGAATGGTCAACTAAATACTTGAAATGCATAACTTCAAATCATAGTCCATAAGTTTTGAATGTGACACTAACTTTTTTGATTCCTTCATTAGTACTCATTTATGCTTTGCTTTCTCTTCTTGTGTCATTTCAACAGAATGTCATCTGAATGCTATATATTCAGCTTTAGAGCATGGAAGTCTAACATGACTTTTGTTTTGTTTACATTAAGTATACACCATCTGTAATATGCAGTGTCTGTAATATGTGGTCAGAGGAAGTCTGGGCTACCATATTAGCTATTTAGTTACATACTGATTTGCTAATATATGCTAAGTTTTCTCTACTTGTGTCATTTCTGGAGAAATGTTTACTAAATGCATGAAATGCACATTCAAAGCAATAGTCCATTTGGCATTGAAGGGAAAGAAAGACTGAATAAGTCAAGGAAGACAACCTATGGTTCATTGTTGGTGATCCTGACGCAGTGGGGAGTATTCCCTAATTTAAGCAGCCCATTGGGCGTAAGTCCACCCACATGTCCGAGCATGGCCTTAGGGCATGTAAGTCAGGGCATATGGGGTTCGTACTGGATCAGTTGGATCCACCTCCTTATATCACAGCACCGTTACTGTCTGTCCAGCTGTCATTGACCATACAGCCACCACTGACAGTCCAGTACAGGGGAGCTTTTGTGAAGATGGCCTACCCAACTAGTTTGTTGCCTGCATTTCCAACTCATTGGGGGAGTATATCCCAATTTTAGGCAGCCCATTGGGCTTAAAGTTCCCCCACATGTTCGAGCATGGTCTCCAGGCTTGCAAGTCAGGATGCATGGTGTTTATACCTGATCCACTGGATCTACTGCATAATAAAACTGCACCATTGCCAGCCATCCAGCTGCCACACCTCTCCAGCATAGGGACCTTTTCGTTAAATTTGTCCACCCAGCTATGACTTACAGAGATCTTAGTGACAGATCCAGCTCTCTAACTATACTGTTGGCCACATGCCCCTTCTATGACAGAGATTTCAGTGAGAAATCTATCTGTCCAGTCAGACCCTTGGAACAGATGGTACCTATGATAGCTGGAGTGTCTTACATACCGCCAGCTTCCAAATCAAGCATTTGCCGGGCAAACCAGCCAGCAGTGCCAGACTTTGTATGTTCACTGTTTGTCCACAGTAGAGAGCTAATCATGTTTTCATAGGATGGAATTGAGTCTTCATACCACCTGGTACATTTTCTCCAGATCTGCAAGTAGTCACATGTGTACCAATATCGATCCCTATGAAGCAATCATACAGGGGTGGTAAAGAAACCAAATTTTGAGCTCACTGGATCTCCCTAATTCCTCTGAATGGGGTGGTGGAGGGAATGGGTGATCAAGGTCATTTGGAGGGGCTTCATGTTTCATTTATCAACAACCCCCTCCCCTCTCCTTTCTCCCGTCTTCATGGATACACTGTCAGATTGTGAGAAGGATGCCTTACTGTAACAGGAGATATGGTCGCTCATATGAAAAAACCAGGCAGTGGATCTTATGCAAGACCACAGTCTTAGGGTTTAAGGTGGTTTCTTTTTCAGAAAGCAAACAGCAAGTTAGAACCATGATCGACTTGAGTTGACTCAACCAGTTCATTGTGCCTCCAAAATTCAAGATGGAGTTCGGTCCGAACATTTTCTCCATTTTTCTTACTGCAACACAGTTTATCAGTTCAAAGTTCTCCCTTGGTCCTCAACATCAGCCCTTGGGTTTTTACCAAGATTATGGATTATGTCGTCACACTATTCCAATCTGCGTCATCTACAACAAGGGCAGTGTATCTGGACAACATCCTCTAGAAACGTATGGTGAGTTCTATTCTACCTGACCATGGGAGTCCCGCTGGAGAAGCCCCTGGCAGAAATAATGTCACCAGTGCGCACAGTTGGGGTGCCCATCTGTTGCCGGCCTTCATTACCATCAGTGGCACATGGAAGCCAGGGGAACAGCCTCTACACATCAGTATCCTAGAAATGAAGACTGTCATCAATGCCTTTCACTTCTGAAATGATCAACTAACAGGTAATAATAGTCCTCATTAGGTCCAACAACTCTGTGGTGGTTTGGACCTCAAACAGGGAGGCACCAATCACCCGACCTTTGTGTTCTGATTAGACTATATCAGCACACAAATCAGACACATTCCCGGCAGACTCAGTGTCATGGCCGACACTCTATCCAGGAGAGGTGAAGGCCTTCACATTGAATAGTCTCACCATTGATTGGTCTTCACTTGGATTTGTTCACTTTGGTGGTGTCTGATGATCAACTCATTGCGATGAGGTGGTATCACAAGTTAACCACCTTTGTCTCTCCAATTCCAGACCCAAAAGCTTGAGCCATGGATGCACTGTCAATCATTGGGAGGGGTTATGAGCATTTGCCTCCCCCTCACAGCGCTTATGCTAAAAATAATCCAGAAGTTATGGGGTCAGAATGGCAAAATGATTCTGACAGTCCCTCTCTGATGGGACAAGTCCTGGGTCACCGATCTACTCATTCTAGTGATAGAACCTCACAGGAAGGTTCCAGTCAACCCAGATCTTCTCCAGCATCCATGGTCATGGTCCGTCCCAGCCCAGACCATCCTCTTCTTCTACACACTCGGCTCTTATCAGGACAGCATTGCTAGAAAAACAATTTAAACCTTTGATTACAGAGAGTATCTTGAGAGCAAGAATGTCCTCCACTCTGAAGGCTTATGAGGAAAAGTGACGTGTTTACAGGGACTGGTGCCATACCAACAACATCGTCCCTCTGTGTGCCTCAATCCCTCAACTGGCTGACTTTTTTCTCTGCTTCTTTGAGGCCCCAATCTCTATCAAAGGCTACCGTCCCATGATATTGGACACATACTGGCATCATGACAGACCTGATTTTGGGCATGACGTAAACCTATTGGATATTTTAGCCCTGTTTGATCTCATTTGACCAAAATCCCTCACTCTGTTTCCAAATGGAACCAATCCTGGGTTTTAAGGTTTCTAGATTTGAATCCATTCTAACCTCTAGCCCACACGGTCACTAAAGTCACTATCATAGAAGTCATGTTTTGTAATAGCTTTAGCTTCCACATGCACGGTAAGTGAGCTGCATGCCCTTTATGTTGACCCAAACTCTCTTCAGTTTTGATTGGAGGGTTTGGTGGTTCTCATGACAACCAGGCTTTGTTGCCCAAAACAGGTTACCTACCATCCATAACCAAAGAGTCATCACTTGCTTGCTTTCTTCCATAAACAGGTCAAGAACAGCAGCCATGCAAGATCCTGTTTGCACTCTCAAGCACTGCTTGAAACACACAGAGACAAGTCATGGCAGGTGAAAATGCCTCTTCCTTCATGTGTGAGCTGGAAAACAGGATATCACCCCTCATGACTGAATTGGGTTGTACACTTGGCGTACTCTGATGTCTCGCCAGATCAGTCTCCATTTGAAGAATACTGCTCAGAAGCTTCAAGCCATCTCTGCGAGCGTTGTATTTGAACACATTTCAATCCAGTAATGATTGGGGAATGTAATCGAAGGAGAAAGCAGATTTTTAAGTAAATTATGTTTTTCTGAGAATACTTACCCAATCACATTACTTAAAAACCCTCCCAACCATCCTGCCATGCAAGCATCCTCATTAGTATCTCACTCAGCTAAAAACAAGCGACACCTGGTGGTGCCAAGGGGAGGTAATGGGCAAGAGTTATTGCCCTTTGTCCATTGAAACTAGGCAGGACAAGGTGTTTTTTGTCTCTTTGTTGGTCTGGATTCGCAAGGTAGCAGGCTACTAACCTGATGTAAAGTGATTTTATAAGTATTCTTGGATAAACATAATTTACTGAAAAATTTGCTTTCATTTCTTTGAAGAGGTTACTACTGATAGGCAGTGAACAAAAAAAATTTAGCCCTCTCTCCACATTTGAAAAAGGCAGAGTTGCAGGATCTGGCACATGCTTATAGATGCTACCCAAGGCATGGAGGATGTCCACATTGATCATCAAAAGCTCTTTCTGCTGGTTAAGACAGGAAAACAAGACATAACCTCATAACCCTAAATGGGGTTATGAGATCAGCATAGTCGGAACTCCCACAGGATTGGCTTGCACTTTCAATCTACTTTCTCCAGTTTCTGTTTGTGTGACATGGCCTCGCAAAGGAGAGCTTACTTTTGTTACCCCATTCATGACAGTACAACCATAGCCCCAGCATTACCTTGCAACTTCTACTTGATTCACTTGGACAACTTTTGCATGGAAGGTAGATCTCCATCCCACGAGAATAAATGAATAATCTTCTGTTGTGCTAACTTAACATTAGAAGAAGTTCATCCTTTTAGTAGAGCAGTCAATGATTTGGGAAGAGGTTGGACGCTCAGTACTACTCCTCTTACCTATTCTTTTAATGTTAATGTGTTCAGGCAATGTATTTGACAGAGAAAGGAAATTCTTTAGCAAATTGCATTTTTCCAAAAATACTTGCCTGATCACATTACTATCAGTTGCTTCAGTCTACCAAACAAATGCAAGCATCCATTTATATGTTTTTCTCAAGCTTTAACTAGCATAAATTCATGATATACTGGTAGGTGGCCACAGAGTATGAACAAAGGGAGTTAATCTGTAGGAGCTACTTCCTTTTGTCAGTGGGGCTGGATTTAGAGATAGCAGAAAGCTATTCCTAATGTTGATGTGATTGAGAAATATTTGTGGAGAAACATAATTTACTAAAGAATTTACTTTTTATTGGTATAAATTTGTGTGGTCCTGCAAAAGAAAGACATTGTCATCAGTACCAAAAGGATTATTACTAGCGAAATGTTGTAGTATTAACTTTTAATAAATGTTATATTTATATATACATATAGCTATGGGTCCAAGTAGTCAGAAATCACTTTCAAAATATGAAGTTGGTGTGCATTTTCTTGCATTACTCTTAGTTGAATATAGATCTCCATGTACAGGTCATTGCATAGAAATATGAGATGATAAAAAGCACACTGACATTGTTGCCTATAAAATAATAGCTGAATGTGTATTTAAAAATTCATCAGATTTGCAGAGGCTCAAATCCAAACTCTTCTTATTGAATAGATAATCACATCAGTTTTCCACACCAGAGAATCTGTATGCCCAATTTACAGTAGGTCATAAAAAGTGCAAGATTTACAAAGGATTCCTACAGTTTTTTTGTTCATTATTGCAATAAATAAAATTGTATACAAATTTTTCTTTATCATTTATAATAAGGGACTGAAGTTGCAACTAATGTCTTGTCTCTCTGAGAGTTCATAATGCTGTGATATACTTAGGTAAAGTGTGGCATTATGTTGATATTGTCATAATGTAATGATGATGTCATAATGTAGTTATGTTGTAATAATGTAATGCTGATGTCCTAATGTAATGATGTCATTTTGAGTTGCACAGTATGCATTGATTTTATAATAGCAGAGTACCATACATTTTTGGATTTGGCATGGGTCCTATTGTTTGCACATAATGCGTCCTATTGCTTCCACATAATGGCTGCTATTGTTTTTAAAGAATGGGTCCTATTGTTTCCACAGAATGGGAATTGTACATTTGGGTCTTTAAGTACATAGTTTGTTGGCTGGGGGGTGTAGCATAGTCCTGTTGCATTCTCTTGCATGTCGTAAGAGGCGGATGATGGAGGCAACATATTTTGACCTGGGGTGCATCCCATGATGACGTTCACACTAAGAAGGTAGTGGTAGTTCGAGTTAGGTTTATATACAGAATCTTAGTTTGTATTTTAAAATTTTAGTCTTTTTTGGCTTTATCCTTGTTTTTTATGCCTTTTTTAAAATGCTAAACTTACTTGGCACTGTATAGCCATGGTTGTTCTGATGTGCTGTTAAAGCCAACACACACACATACACTCTGCAAGTATAGTCATCAGAAAACTTGTCCATTTCTTTTCCCTGTTAGTGTAAACACATTTTAAGCTTTAAATGTTTCTATTTGTTCTACATCCCAGAATTTTTCCTGTAGATGGCCAGTTTGTGATTAAATCTTACACCTTATAGCTGACTGAATATGAAGCATAAGTGGGTGATGGAATTTAGTATTTGTGGTTCAGAAGGGTAGGAAACAATTAAATTTAATGAATACAAGGTGTTTAAATGTCAAAAATAAATTGCATTTAGGATTTTCCTTAGTGAAATAACTTTACATATGCCCACAAAGTATACTTGGATAGGATGAAACATTTTTCAGAAATGTGTATATCCTGTGTGAATTTAATTTTATTTATTTGAATAATTCATTTACCGCTGTTCTATTGTTCCATTTAAACACCTACTCAGGGAAGGCAGTTTTTTAAAAAAAAATATATGCCAGGGTACTTTAATTATGAACAGGGTTCCCACGCTACCGGGAAATCAGGAAAAAGTCGGGAGAAATGATAATTTTTTCCTGACCATGAAAAGTCCTTGAATTTCGCAAATATTGATGAAAGTCGGGAAAAACCTGGGAATTTTCTGCCACCACTTGACACCCGAAGCAGCCATGTATTTGAGATGTAACTAAACTGATCCTGAGTTAAATTTATCGAGTTCTAACCAGAATATTCAGAGGGTGCAGTATGGATCATTTGGGTGCTTGCAATAAACATTATATGCTGAGTCAATCCAAACGCTCAATGGATTAGATTCATCTAGTAGACTTTTATTTTCAAAGTCAGCTCGATATCCGTATCTTCCTTACCTGGAAGGTATGAAAACCAGTCTTGCATCTCAAGAGGCCAACATTGTGGTGGCAAAGCGTAGCCACTTACCCGATGGCCTAGAAAACTTTAAACATTGTTAGATGGAGTGATACATGCATAAAATCGATATGAAAATTACTTATTTTCTCAGAAATTGTGAGTATTAAAATCATTGTCTTTAATCTGCTGAAAGACAAGATAAAACTATGGCATTGATGAAATGTGACCTGGTACTTTCGATTTGCATTGCTAGTCACATGAGTACACAAATCCAGCAACCCACATTTTCAAATGTTGTAGAGAAAAATTTTTAAAAAAATATTAAATGAAAGTCATACACTGGTTGTAATAAAAATACAAAAATGAAAGAACACAAAATTCTCCATATTTATATATTCTGAGAACAACTTCTGGAGTGTTGTATCACATGACTACCACGTTGACAAGTGCTCTTTGCTTGATAAATCAGACTGGCCAGATTGCTGGTTTTTACAAAAAGTATCAGACTTTCATTTAATATAATCGAATTTCTGTACAACAACATTATAAAAGAGTTTGTTGTTGATATCACGTGCTTGTTGGACTTCTGATGTCGTCATTTGAGATTTGTGAAGTCATGTGACTAGTAATGAAAATGGCGAGTATTGGGTCAGGTTTCATTTATGCCGTAGTTTCGATTAGTCTTTCAGCAGATTAAAGACATAACGATTATAATACTTAACGTTTCTGAGAAAATAAATCATTTTCCTATCAACTTCATGCAGGTATGAGTTGATATAAGTGCAAATTTTCTAGGCCCGCTATATGTCGCTACCACATGGTGGCAGCAAATTCCAAATTTTCAGTATGCAGTTGCAATAAGCCCACACCCCAACCTAAATGTCCAAACATGAAAAATGGGGTGGGAATATTCAGAGGAAACTCCGATTAGAAAACGGACTGCTATTCGTTTTAAGCCAAATTTGTAGTTCAAATTGTTGAATCTCGGAGCGGAAATGAGAAACTGTCGTCCCTTATATTATATATTAAAAAACGATATGAGTCCCTGTATCAGTACAGGTTTGGGGACTGCTTTAACCAATTACAAGAAGACAAGTTGATTTTACAGAAAATTCAGTCCTTGTTTATACAACAGTATATAATTTTGAAGGTCTTTTGTCAAAATTTAAATCAACCCTTTTGAAAATGTTTTCTTAAATGATGGATTTTTAACCAGATTGTCTTAAGGAGATTAGGTTGTTTGAAAATCTTGTTTGGGATTTTATTGGCACAGATAAATTGAGGGTTAAACTCTTTTCATTACAAGACAAGATTCTAATCATTTGTGCTTATTGTTTTTTTTATATACTGTAATAGGAAATGTTACATTCTGTGAGATGCATATATATATATATATATATATATATATATATATATATATATATATATTGCTATTGAGTTCTTTATAATTAAAGGTGTGAAAGGGAACAAAACATAATTTATGTTCATTATGTTGTTCCCACTTAGCAACGTAATGCAGGTCAGCAAAATAAAGTTAGAATTTTTATTCTGTACATTGAAATGACTTTACATGCCAATTTATAGGAATATGATCAAATTTGTTTCGTGTGATACATTTTGTGGTTTTGTACATGAGCATCTTTTCTGACTTAGATGTTTTGGAGAGTCTTGAAAGAGAAACATCTTTAGATTTAGAAAATGCATGTTTTATAATCTAAAATGTTCTTTAATTCCATTCACTAATGGTCATATGTGAACCTTGAAAAAATTAATTTCATCCTGGAAAAACCCTGGAAATGACCTGGAAATTTATCTTTAGAAAACCGTGGGAACCATGTACGAAATTGATACTAAATTCTAAATTGGTGACCACTCCACATTTGCTGGGTCCCACGTATTTTTTGCAGGCTCAGCCTTTATATATTGTTCATGCCATTGTCTGTATTTAAATTATCTATTTTCTTAACAGGAGAACACAACCTGGACCCTGGTTGAAGACATTGAGAAGTTGAGAACTCATTTGGGGATAGACAGGTGGCATGTGTTTGGTGGAAGTTGGGGTTCTACACTTGCATTGGCATATGCTGAAACCCACCCAGACAGAGTTAAGTCCCTTGTCCTGCGCGGAATTTTTACTCTGCGCAGGTAGAGTTAAAGCTGTTCTCAATAGTGTGTTAGTGTGTGTGTGTGAGAGAGATGGATTTTTAACGTAGCTTTAACAATTATCAGTCATATTGCTACAATGTCTGCAGTGTGGCAGTTTATAGTGAAGTCTAGCACTGGGGCATCATGCCGTAGACATGTTGCATCATGTTCTTCCTAGTCACATTATTCTGACATCAGGCTGGCCAGTCCTAACAATAACCTCATAATGCTGAGCAGCAAGCGAGACAGCTCCTTGTACCATTTTTATAAGTCTTTGGTGTGACTCAGCTGGGGTTCAAACCCATGACCTCCTGCATCCAAGGCGGACACTATCCACTTAGGCCACTGGAGCGATCCTGTTCTCAGTATTAAAAGCTATATAAGAAATGATGACTTCAAAAGAGATATCTTTCATCATACTTGTTTTGTTATTGATGTTTAAACTTATCATATTTTGGAACCTGAGGATTATTGCAAGAATTGCAACAATGAAAACAAATTTTTATTTACCATTAAAGATACTTTTTTCAAATCATCATTTTGATTTATGCATGAAAAATAGGCCTGTTTACTCAGTGCTGCGTATTTGAGTGCTCAGCTTAACCGTTTGATGGAATTTCAGTGAGCCACACAACTTGCACACCTTTCAGCTGTACACCTGTGACTGCATACTGGGTGCTGTACTTGGTGACACATTACCTCAGTAGAGGGCAGCTTTCTCATTAACTTTTCAAGTAGCTGGCTCAAAATTATAAGTAGAATGCTAAGCCAGTGCAGCAGTATAACAAAAAATGTTACAGTGTGTGTGTGTGTCTGTGTGTCTTTGTGTAATATGTCATATAAGCTTAGATAAATTTAAACAAACTGAAACACAATTACAATCAAACTACCTTAAAAGTCACTGTTTTTATATAATCCGCAAGTTATTAAAGAAATTAGCATCAGTTAAGAAGCCACCAATCATTCACACTTCCCCGAGGTAGCTGCCTGATACATATTGGACTATACTTTAGGTTTGAAGCTGCTTTCATTGCTTTTAATGTTAAAATTCAGACCTAGTGTTATGTGTAGGCTCGTACAAAAGTAATAAAAGAAAAGAGTGAAGCCAACAAACTTTGTAAATTTAACAAAATTGATTTATTTCCCTAGAAAACAATGTAAAAATATGAAATAGGACTTATGGTTTGTGAATATAATCTAAATATTAATCCTAGAATTGAAAAATATAAGTCCTATCACTAAACAGTTCTAATTGAATCCAGGTTCGAATCTTGATGACGTTCCAGTATGGAAGACGATGAGGTCGTTGTACTGACAGCAACAGATCCTTGATTGAATTACAGTTTATAATGTTTCCGTTTAGAATTTCCAGAATAAATTTCCACTGAATATCTTTCTCCCAGAACTTTTATAAAATATGAAGCACTTGTGTAGTTTTCTAGAGAATGAATTATTAAATTCCAAAAAAAAGACAAACTTCAGAATAAGCTGGCAACAACAATAAAAACCTCTTGAGTCCTCAAGGTTTAAAATACGACTAAATAGATCTAGTAGAAAATGGCTGTTTTAAGCCTCGATTTTAGATCACATGGTGGCGCACATGATGGGCTATGTGATTTACTAATTTGAGCAGTGCATTAATAAAAATGCCATTTCACATAGGCAAGAAAGAACTTAGTGAATCTTATTATAAGATTCAATAAAAAAAAGTAGTTTACAAATTAGAGCTGTCATGCAAGCAGATCATGACCTTGGTAATAGCCAGTCATATTCACCCGATGTTTACAAGATCTGTGAACTATGGTGAGCTAAAAATAATGCTTAAGTCATACTTTTACGTTCTAATCAGACTGATATTTTTTTTCAAAAATATCAAATCCCGTGAAAATAATCATTACAATAAAATGTAATGAAACAAAAAATAAAAAATAAAAAAGAATTTAAAAACTAACACACAGGTAATTTAATTACATATTCGTAACACTTTCCCCCATAAAGAAAAAGAAATATTTATGTAATAAAGCATTCTTTTTACCATATGTAAATTATACATGAGGTAAAATAAAATTATATAAGAAAACTCTTATGAATTATATAAAGTGTACATGAAATAATATTTCTATGCATGGGAAAGTGCATCTGCAATCAAATTGTCTTTTCCTTTGATGTGCCTGATGTCAAGATTATATTCTTGCAAAAACAAACTCCACCTTAATAATCTTTGATTTTTATTTTTCATCTTGTTGATGAAAGTAAGGGGGTTGTTATCACTATACACAACAAGCTGAACTAATGTAAACTTCAAAATGCTGTAATGCCAATATTAAAGCCAAACATTCCTTCTCGAGTGTTGAGTAATTCCCTTTGGTGCTTATTTAATTTCTTAGAGATATAGCACACTGGGTGATCAACACCATTTCTATCTTCTTGAATCAATACTGCTCCAACCCCAACATCACTTGCATCAACAGATTGTTTTAAAGATTGATTGAAATTTGGAGCTGTAAGAACCG